>JAQBSW010006964.1:0-44436 GCA_029291075.1 Eudiplozoon nipponicum
TGCAAGCCGTTTTGGATCAAGTGGCTCAGTTTTCATCAGCCGTTGGTCTGGAAATCAATGCCGACAAAACGAAAGCCTTCGCCATCGGTGTATCTTCATCTGATGAGCAGCTCACGGTGTACGACAGCCCAATCGAAACAGTCGACGATTTTACGTACCTTGGCTCAAAAATACTTCCAACTGGTCAAGCAAAGAATGAAGTCCGAACGCGCATCGACCGTGCCAGACTTGCTTTCTTACAATTGAAGAACTCACTTTGGAGAAGAAGTGAAATCAGCCTCAAAACGAAAATCCGAGTCTACCAGGCTACTGTTCGCCCTGTGCTACTGTATGGCTGTGAGACTTGGCCATTACGTTCTGAGGACTCCAAAAAGCTCGAAGTATTCGACCATTGGTGCCTTAGGTACATCACAAAGACAAAATGGATGGACCGAGTGTCGAACGCATCTGTTCGTCACCAATGCGGTGACATCATGCAACTATCCGTCTGGATCCAACATCGTCGACTTCAATGGTTCGGGCACGTACTACGTATTAATTAAACCGAAGACAAAATGGTACGGCAGGTGATGAACCCAGGTCAATGTTCAAACTTACCTGGTTTGTGGACCTAAACTAAACCTGGGCGCACATGTATCTCGCTTTATGAGTGTTACCATGTGCTCGATCAAATTCACCCTTAGCAATTAATGATTCATAATCATAACCTTTCTTCTTGCACCTTATCAGGAGAGGTTTCAGACACATTGTAGTTTTTTAGTTAACAGAGTTTTGGCTATATCTAATTAAAAGTTAGCCTTATCTTTTTTCCGTCGTAAAGTCCATCCCCTCCTCAACGTGGTACGACGGTGTCAACCATGTCTCGATGGCCGATCGTACATGGGCTAACGGGGCTATGGCGGTGGTGTCACCAGGGCGTGGTGGATTTCCGACCGGCAATCGGATCTCCTATAAAATACCACATGAGCCCGACGACGGCACCATGACTCGGCGTGTGTTCCCCGCCACAAAAGGGTTCAACAGCCACAGGATTACATGGACTCCTGGACAGTACCCCGTACTTCCGAATGGCGAATGAGCTCTCAACAGCCACCGGCAACCATGCAACTTACTGCTGCCTTGCAGACTGCGCTTGGATGTGCAAAGGCTAGAGGTGCGTCCTCGATCAAAAAGCCGAGTGGTGAGGGGACACCACTTGTATTAAATTCCCAAGAAACTCCATGAAATGTGGAGCCGGCTTATCCTCCAAAAGGAGTCAGCCGCAGTAAAGCTAAAGCAAAGCTTATCTTTTTTGAGAGGAATTACGTTTTATTCCCAGCCTCGTTTATTATATCATTTTTAGATTACCTCGAAATCTGAATATCTGTGTTAAAACTACGATTAAGCATTTCCAGCTGAACCTCACTAAATTGTATTTCACAAAAAGTTACTACCCTATTAGTTAGAGTAGTATTAATATTATCTTATAATTCCAATAGATTACGTAACGATTTAAGTATGCAGATTAGGTTTTTAGACAGTGCCTGGAACGCAGAACTGTAAATTGATAGTATTCGTCTTATGGGAAAACATTTTTGAGTGTTTCAGTAGATGCACAGAAGCTCAGACCAATTGGACCATCTAATGGGTTTGAAAACACGTCAGAACGTGACTGGTTATATGCGGTAAGATAGGTGATTAGGTCAAGCTCGCAACCTTGATTTCGTCAACTGCTATCATCACCCGCGCAGCAAATGCTTGTTTTATTGTATAATCTACATACGTGTAGCGAACGCTGTAAACCTGTTGCTTAGATTTCCAGTTAAGCATAATGTACGCGAGACTACTATTGGAGAAAGACGCCTATCTCATTTTGCCGACTTTAGACGTGCATCGCAGTTTGACACTCATTAGTCAGTTTGCCGCCATGCCCCGTTAATGATCCTGTAAGGTCCAAACGCGTCAGTACCTGTGAATGAAAGTATTTTTACTACGTTGTGCGACTGAGTGTGTATAACGCGCCTGGTGTTTATCAAAAGCCTCCCCGGTTTTGCATACATACACATATGCATGCTTATAGCCATGTAAGTTTCAGGCCTGACGACCGGCGACACTAGCCAATCAGCTCGGCATTGATAGCATTAAACTTGTCGAGTCGAATGAGACACAGCAGTCGTCCTGTGTCATGTGAAGCCTCGAGTTTGGTTTAACTGCGCAGTAACACTTAGTTTTAAATGAGCAGTGATGAAGTGAGAGCAAGCGTGTCAGGCGTGAAGGCCAAGTTTCGGCTTCTTAAAGAAACTTTTGCCACCGGCATCTTTGTAGGTAGTGCTCAGTCGTCTTGGTTGTCAGACTATCTGAGAGAAGGAGCACTCCGAATCTAAATCATCCACACTAGGAATAGGCGACCGAGTGTTCTTTTAAAGCCTACATACAACAATGCCAATACAAACTATAATTATTGTGTGCGGCAGGATGGCTCAGCGGTTAGAGCACCAGATTCCGAAGCAGACGTGCTCAGGTTCGAGTCCTGTCCGCGGCAAATTCTGGCCAGGACTTGATGAGTTCCCAAAAAGGACGAAACCGGTCTACTGGATGAATTGCCTTTTCTACACTATACAATTCTTAGTTTATACTGACATATGTAAGTAATTAATGGGTCAGGTGTTTATATAAAGTTCGCAATCTTGATTATAATAATCTACAATGTATCGGCTGTCGCACAGAATAAAAAGTATCACCCTATATGCTGAGTCGGGTAGGGTGGATAAGCGAAATAAGGCTACGCCCGATACTTTAATTTCACATTCCTTTCTTTATCCTTCTTTTTAAATATGCCAATAACGCTCTTGTGTATGGCAGATGTTGATCAAATAAGTGAACCCAACGACTGATTGTTAAATATAAAAAAATATTCCACTAAACCGCCATTCATTAAGCCTAGCATAGGTTTCAACGTCAATGTATTTAAAGTGTGAACATTAAAACAATTGGCAACAAAAAGCTATGGAACGTACTTTGAATAGGTTGTAAATTGATACATGTTGCGTATCGGAGGCTGGAATCGAGAATCCTACGGGTATAACCCATTTGGATTCAACATCATTATCTACACACGATTGGCTTCAAACCATAGGTACCACGGAATGCTCTCAAGCAAGACAATGAGTCGGAATTGTCCCTAGTTCACGAGCCGATATCTTGCATAACTGACTGGACTGATGTCAACAGCGAACTTTGTGAGGCACGCCTAAAGAGGTCTACACAAATCAATATCAAAACCATTAATCAACGTTGTCTTTTCGTTGTATCAGAACATGCTCCCACACAGATCTTAGCACAAACGACTGCAAGGACTGCATGACTTATGTTCTTTACTAAATAGAACAAGTTCAGATATGGTCATTGTTATGGGTGACATGAAGTTGGATGCTTATGCTACGCATAATTTTATCTAGGTGGCAGATACGCCTGAAGCTCACTGTAGCGAACGACTGTTGGACAGCCGCGAAGAGCATAGACTATACTTAAGAAGCCCAAACTTTTGGACGTAGTGAAGGCGTTGCGCAACAAAGCGTCTTCCAGCCTCCGTACAATTCGAATCGTGTCGCAATTAGTTAAAGATGGCGTGGTTTTATTCAATGCTTTCACTCGTTTTGTAACTTAAAAAGGATGAAGATAAGATCCGATGCGCACTTCTCGGTAATAATGACACCATTCAATTAAATATATAACAGTTATATACTGTTTGTGGTGGAGAATTAATATATATGCAATTATATATTAGGTGTTGCGCACATAGTAACAAATTAGTTCAGTTGTCACCAGAAGGATAAATCAAAGGCTGCATGAACGGAAAGTATAATCTCATGCCCATTCGTTTCGTGCGTACTGGTGACTCATCAGTAGGGGCCGGTATTACGTTCTCTGGCCACTACATATTTTGGTCAAGAATGTGGGATAATAGGACGGTATAATCTACTATACGAATGTGTTAAAACTGCAATGGTGAAGCTAACATCATATAGTCTACGACAATGCCACTTCAACGTTAACTCACACTATATAATATATATACCGAGTCTGTAAAGGATACTAACACTATGGCTATTGTGTTAGTAACCGATACCAACATTATTGTACCGAAAAGGTACATGGTAATAACACTATGGTTTCCGAGTCGGAACATGGTACCAACATGATGGATAACAATTTATGCTATAGTCCACCGAAATTTAGAATTACAACAATTTCTGAACACCTGTTACTCCAGTAAATCCGTATACCGGTTACATACTGTTTGTTGCGGAGAACTAATATATATGCATGTATTAGGTGTTGCGAACCTAGTGACAAATTAGTTCAGTTGTGATCAGAAGGATAAACCAAAGGCAGCATGAACGGAAAGTATAATTTTATGTACATTAGTTTCGTGCTTACTGGCGACTCATCAGTAGGAGCCGGTATTACGCCCTTTAGCCACTATATGTTTACGTGAAGAATGTGGGAAAATAGGATGGTACGAAGGTGTAAATCTGCAATAGTAAAGCAAACTTCATATAAAGTCTTCGACAGTTAAATACTGTTTGTGGCGAAGAACTAATATATATGCAAGTATGTATTACGTTTTGCGAACCAAGTAACAAATTAGTTCAGTTGTGACCAGAAGGATAAACCAAAGGCAGCATGAACGGAAAGTATAATCTCATGCAAATTTGTTTCGTGCTTACTGGCGACACATCAGTAGGAGCCGGTGATTTAAGAGGTCGAGGATCTAGTTGTTAAGAGTAAAATGATCTATATATCACAAATAAGTGACGTAAACTAAACTTCTACAGTGCACCATTATGGCCATACCAGCTTTAAGGCAAAGCAACATAGGAAATACAGCTTCCTTGCAGTTTTCACCGTATCGCTTTATGAACAACCAAACTTCGCAGCTAACTCTGCTCAACTAAAGAAGAAATGTTACGAAGCTGATTCTATTAGAAATCTACAACAGGATTGCCACTGAACTCGCACGTTTAACCCATCCTGCACACGAGCCAGTCCCATACTAACAAACTTTACCTCTTGTTTCCTGGCCAATCAGACTGATGACATACTCGAAACTTGATTGGGCGAACGCTGTCGACGAAGCTTCATTTGTTTTTCTTCCGAGAACTTGTTGACCAATCGAAAATGCATCTACGGACGTCAGCGTTGGTTATTCATTGTTAGCTATGCTTCTCCAACTACGGTGGTCGAATACATGTAAGAGTCTAAAATAACCTCTTAGTGGCCAAGTCGTAGTTTCGTATAGTAAAACCGCACGTACGGACGCATTGTAAACATTAATAGCGAAGGGTGGGGAAAGTTACTATGCTTCGCGAGTCTCATGCTCATATGTCAGACTTATTACCTGAGTTGATTATATAGTTGCCAAGGTATGTAAACCTGTCAACTATATCCATAGCTTTACTCTGAAGTCACAAAGTTGAAGTGAGTATCGGACAGTATCGACAGTACGACTTCAAAGCTCTCTCTCTCTCTCTCTCTCTATATATATATATATATATATATATATATATATATATATATATATATATATATATGCTGCCTTAACTTTAATAACTTCTATTAATTTAATTAATGAATTATTCATAATCAGCCTCTTGAAACACTGCTTATGTCCTATTTTACCACACTCCTCACCCAAATATATAGTGGTTAAAGGGCTTAATACCGGCTCCTACTGATGAGTCGCAAGTAAGCACGAAATGAATGTGCATGAGATTATACTTTCCGTTCATGCTGCCTTTGGTTTATCCTTCTGGTCATATTTGAATTAATTTTTACTAGGTGCGCAACGTCTAATACACGATTTCAAAAAGATTAGTTAGAATTCATGCGATAGCCATTGTCGTCTTGACTCCAGTCGTACCTAAATTATTTGCTCCGTTTATCTTATTTTGTCTTAGCGCTCTGTGTAAATCACGTACAAAGGAATAAAGAATGCGGATTCCGGCCAGAAAATTTTTTTATAGAAGCAAGTATTTGAACAGAAAAATGTGTACCAGCATCCCACAATAACCGTCCTTCAAGACTTCATGTATGCTTCTGACTCAATGGACCGCAGTTCTACTTTACCTTTTGCTGAAAAGTGATATGCGCAATAAATGTGTAAATATTATGTGTGCTTTCTACACAGACATGTCTTATTCCGTTGTGATCTACAATCGATTACCGGACAACCTTACTACTAGCATTCGCTATCATCTAAAATATCCAGTTGCTCCATTTTTGTTTAATCTTGCAATGGAGGTCATTCGGACCTATGCTCTTCCATACATTCAGGATGCCGGTGTTGAAGTTCTCCGCGGCGGTAGACTAGTCGAATTTTATCAAGTGGACGAAATTTTATTACCATCAATAACCGAGATTCTGCTCAGACCACCTTCAATAGATTAATAGTAGTCGTTTGATCTTCATCATAGATTTTTCGTCGTACTTCAGTAATGGTCATGAAAGATCGAAACATATCACTAATTGTGAATGACGGTAGTTCTGTTGTTTTGCGTTTGGTCAGATAAAATGGGATTGCTACTTATTTCAATCTAACGCACTTGATTTTGATATTTTTTACCAGCATCCACGCAGTCAATAAATAGTGCAGTGTAGCGAAAGATGCAGAAAATTCATGCTAGTATCTGCATAGAAATTGTGCAGTCGAAGTTACCAGTCAGGTTCACTATATGCGAGATTACATAACTTCAATACGAATTGCGGTGTTATCTTTGTTAGTCAGTTCGCGGTCATGCTCTGCCGATTATCATGTAAGGTAGAAACATCTCAGTATATGTGACTACAAAGAATTCAGTGTTTCCTTTCAAGCTCACAAACCCCATTGAAATGATTGTTATTACTTTTTTAAATCAAGTTTGCGAGCTTAAAGTAAACACCAATCCCATTGTATTTAACCAGTCGTATAAAAACACAACAAAACTACCACCAGTCGCACGCACTGACGTGTTTCGACCTTCCACGATCATCATCAGAGTACGACCGCAAACTGCCTAACCAGGATCAAGCCGCATTGAATTGATATGGAAAGCAAAATGAGATATGCGGCTCTCACCTCTAGCAGTCTCGCATACATTGTACGTGACTGGAAATGTCGGCTGCACAATTTCTATGCGGTCACGAACATTAACTGTTTGCAGCTTTCGCCACACACACATATGTATAGACAATACAATTAAACAAAAATTGATTGCGCGGGTGTAGGTAAAAATTCTTTAAATCAAGTTCGCGAGCTTGAAGTAAACACCAATCCCATTGTATTTAACCAGTCGTCGAACAGCATAACAAAACTACCGCCAGTCGCAAGCACTGACGCGTCTTTTTTCTTTGACAGCCGAAACTGGCCCTTTGCGTCTGGCATGCTTAAACTCACTCATCACCACTAATTTAAAACTAATTGTTACTGCGTGGTTACACCGACCACGAGGCTTCATGCGAAATTGGATGATGTCTGAATCCCACTAGAACTGACACTGTGCCATGTTATCATTACCATATTCTTTATCTAGGTATGTTAACTCAGATAATTGGGCAATAGTCACCATCTCCATAATTATCTCAATTTTTGTCTTTATTCGATACTTTTAGTTAGCTACCCTTTAGATCTCCAAAACCAAACATTTACTCCTTGGTCAAACATTGTAGACTTATGCTTAGCTTCTTTCTTGTATCTGTCTAACCGTTTTAATGTATGTCATTCAGTGAGTTATTGAATGGTTTTTTAATTAAACGCGTGATGAATAGTAAATCAGCACACTTTAAATCAAGTTGGCGAGCTTGAAGTAAGCACCAATCCCATTGTATTTAACCAGTCGTCGAACAACCTAACAAAACTACCGCCAGCCTCAACGCACTGACACGTTTCGACCTTCCATGATCATCATCACAGTACGCCGGTAAACTGACTAGCGAAGATCAAACTGCACTGCATATACATGGAAAGCAAAATTAGATATGCGACTCTTACCTCGCTAGTCAGTTTGCCATCATACTCTGATGATGATCATGGAAGATCGAAACACGTCAGTGCGTGCGACTAACGTAGTTTCATTAGGTTATTCATTCGATTAATCAATGTGATTGTGTTTACTTCAAGTTCCAAACTTGATTTGAAAGTGTTACCACCACGTGCAATCGATTTTTGCGTAATTGTATTGTCTATACATATGTGTGTGGCGAAAGCTAAACAGTTAATGTCCGTGACTGCATATTAGATGTGCAGCCGACATTTCCAGTCAAGTACAATGTATGCAAGACTACTAGAGGTGAGAGCCGTATAACTAATTTTGCTTTCCATATATATGCAATGCGGTTTGATCCTCGCTAGTCAGTTTGCCATCATACTCTGATGATGATCATGGAAGATCGAAACACGTCAGTGCGTGCGACTGGCGGTAGTTTTGTTAGGTTGTTCGACGACTGATTAAATACAATGTGATTCGTGTTTACTTCAAGTTCGCAAACTTGATTTAGAGAATTGTTACCACCACCCGCGCAATAATTTTTTAAAACTAAATAATATTTTTTATTTTTCATCATTATGATTTAAAACAAGTGCAGTTTGATTAAATTTAAATTATGTATTTTACCTTAATGTGACAGAAAGTGTACCATGTTTATAGTGTCCGTAATCATTAAATTCCTGGGCGCATTCAATACTAATTGCAATAGCAGACCATAGATAAGTACTTCTACTAGGTAAGCATGACGATGTACAGCTCATTTAGATATTTTGTTTTAGTCAAAACATTCTGATACTCTCTAACATCATGAATGAACTTCTTTACCTACTTCTTTATCTAGGTCTCCCCATGTTGAATTCTTGCATAATCTATGCAAATAAGACAGTATTAACCAATATTGCGAATAATAGTATCTGGTTACGAGATTACTGGTCTACTTGTTCCGTGCCTCAACCAACGCAATAGATGATCAATAAAAGTGTTTCGCTAAGAAAAATAAATTGGAGATCGGTCGAACAGACCGGCTTCTGGTTAATGCCTGCTGGCGCTGAGCTCTCCACTACCCCACACAAAACCTAGAAAATACATAGATATACAGTAGTGTCCAGGTGCAGGCAGCAAGATTCGGCCATTCACCAAGTCTCTGAAGCATAAAGGATTAATAGTACATTTTACTTGACTACATTTGATTCCACGCATAGTCTAGCGACTCGTAAGATTTTCCTTATTAAACGAAATTGAGACGTCCCCTTATCAAATAGCAGGCAGTTTGCAATATGCGACGAGTTTAGGAGAATTTGAAAGTGCTTAACGACACACGCTTCAGAGGTCGTGGAGCTCTGTCTTCTTTGCTAATTCATCATATCTGACCACAAAATTCGACAAGGTAGCAACGCTTCGACGCTGATTCCAACACCTAAGCAAAAATAAATTAGCGTTAATCCTCGTTCACAGCGTGGTGGGCAGAAATGTTCCTGTTAAGCTATAACGCCAATATGTGATTTCCTAAGACAATTTCTCAGCTGATGCGACGTGTTGAATAGCTTCAGTGTTGTGGCGCTCAATTGGGAACATAGAGCGAGACTTGCGTAAACAATTCCATCACAGTGATAGAGATGCTGTTTGGTGTACTAATGGCTGAAGTGCCATCGTAGGCGTCCCCCGAAAATTTCATACACATTTGTATCCGTTACGAGGGCACGAATATTCGCACGAAATATGGGCGGCCACTTCGAGCGGAAGATAATTTGGACTCTATCGGCTAAAAAGACTAGTCGGAACCGATGCTTGAACCATAAAAACACCCTATTGGTCTCACATCCGGATCGGAGGCCGATGATACTCTGCCTATCAGAATATGGTCGATTTGAACACAATGAAATACAACCATCACACCTATAATCTCAGTCCACCACGACAAGGTTAAGGCTAAGGGCAAAATTAAAGAGTCAGAAGCTGTTGTCAGAGCTATTGAAACCTGAGAAGCATCCACTACAGCCCTGAATTAGTTCAGCAGTAGGACGACGCCATTTAAGCTCAGAGACAAAGTTTAACAAGGTTCTAAAGAAATCATTGGTTTTGCGTTAACGGAGTAAAATAGTTGGTGTCAATATGTTTATTACTCACAAAAGCAAATTAAATACTCGGAAAACAGCATAGACCAAGCGATGTTTTACACAGTTAAAATGAAGTAACGCATGCGCTGCAACACCGAATAACAGAAAGACAGTACTCTTTAGGGGTGCGATCATTCTCGTATTAGAATAGAAGAAGAACCTTTTTTCAAAACTAGACATGAATGAGACATTTCAGTGCTCTAAAACAGTTCCAACTTCACGGAGAAATTCTACATTAAAGCTTCATTAGCTCGCGAGAAAACAACCCTCGTGCACCAAGAGCTCATAGGTAACCGGTCATTGAGTTTGACGAGCACACGAGGCCTAGCACAATCTGTTGGTTGTTCACCCTGTATATTTCGACGTCTTTTGCTCCGCCGCTACACCAGAGGTGGCATCGACACTAGTCTACCGTCCATATATTCCAAAGAGCGTGTGTATGTGAAGCAGAACCCCATAAGGCACTAACCAGCATCAAGACTACGCGATACAGTCGACTCTTGCTTAGAATCCCATTACGAGCCTTCAAGCCCGAGGGCCTCGACTTAGGTTAAGTATGAAGTAGTCTTTGTTCGCTTGTTTACCAGACAGGACTCAGAGCATAATGCGACAATTTTATACAACACGCCAGGTGATTTAGTGTTAAATGGTTATCTACTTTTAATCATATGGTTTCCTGCATGGTATAAATATGTATCAGGTCACAAACTCCTATTTGGAATAAGTAATTGGAGTTCAGCTATCGAGTTTATAGATGCTCCTTTAAGATGCCCGAGAACGCGACAAATCCTCAATTAAGCAGGAGCATTTTGTAAAGATACACAACAGCCGTACTGCGACGTCACATGCTAGAGAAGACGGTTGCGGTAAGTTTTAAAAGTCAACGAATTAGCCTTGAAACAACACTGCGGCTGAGATAAGCACCAATCCTCATTGATTAACAAGTTACATAAAATATAAGGTATTCAGAGCCACGCACACTGGCATGTGTTGCCTTGACATAAAATCGTAAGCGAAGTTCTCGACCACAGTAGATTCACTGCACAAAATCTATGTAGTTCGTGACTGCATAGAAATTGTGCAGCCGAAATTTCCAGTCAAGTACAATGTACGCGAGACTACTAGAGGTGAGAGGCGCATATCTAATTTTGCTTTCCATATTTATGCAATGCTGATCGGTCCTTGCCAGTCAGTTTGTCGTCCTACTCTGATGATAATCATGGAAGGTCGGCTGTGGTTTTGCTATGTTGCTTGACATCTGGTTAAATAATACAAAAAATAATGGTTTTGTTATGATATATAGTGGGCGACAAAATGTGTCCGCATATACAGACTAAGCTGCATAGAACATTTGCGTCCACGGCAGGCACGCAATGCCGTATAATTCTTGTAAGCACAATTCCAATTGGCTACTCGTAATATCACTATATCATGCACCTGAAGCCTGATTGTCAAGAAGAAATTTGAATATTCATATAACTAAACGATACAAACTCTGGTCAGTACGTGATGAGTTCCCAATAAGGACGAAACCGGTCAACTACATGAATTGCCTATTCTACACTATAAAATTCTTAGTTTCTACTGAAAAATTTATGTACTTAACCGTTCAGGTGTTTATATCAAGACCGCAACCTTGATTATAGTAAGAAATTTAATGAACTTATATACTTATATACAAGCATACATAAATACATAAATACTTACATGCACACATACATAAACAAATACATACATACATACATACATACATACATACATACATACAAACATACGTACATATATACATACAGACACAGCCCTATATATATATATATATATTTGTAGACACGTTAGAATAAAAGCTTTGTCCGATGAACTGGCTAAATGATTGATCCGTATACCTGAACGGTTGCGCAAACTTCAAATTATTGAATTGCTGACTCATTTCAGTTCGCAATGATAAATGCATAACGGTGTATCTTAATGTGACGTCTTTGATTGCAAATGGTTCAATTAAGGAAACTATGTAAAATATATTTCAGATAACAGACCTAGTTCATACTCTACACAAGCTTATTTCGTTATTTACGAGAAGCCCAGTCTCTTCAGTGTTAGCGAAGATTTGCCCAATTTATCCTGATAAGAGTTTTTAATGAAAACTTTATGCTAGCAACATTGTCCTTGTTCGGTAAAGCAGGTCGCGGTTACAAACAAGACGAGTTTCCAAAATTTTTCGATATGCTACTAACAAATATGTTTTCAGTAAATTAAAAGGTATAAATTACCATAACGAACCTGGTCTAAACAGTACTTACATTATGAACTGTCTATCACTGGTCATGTAATAAATTTCGAGTTACTAGAGTAACGTAACATTGAATTTCAAAAGTCTACGCCAAAACGAATGGTGAATGCCCCTCTCGCGACCGTGCAACGTATTACTGAAACCACTGATAGAAATTCACAAGATATTACTTGTAAGTACTACAAAATGCCAATACAGTAATGTGTTGCCAATTTATAAGGTGTTGCGATAAACAAATGGCAGCATGACCTATGTGAGCAGAAGTAGAGTTTGCGGACATCGAGCCAGAACTCGAGATGATGCACGTAAATGATTGGACGATTATATGTTGCACACTATCCCAGCTTAAATTTTCAGTTTATTTCAGTTATTGTGAATATATATGTCCATTGTAGATAAATGAAGAGGAAATTTTACGGTTAGATAACAAAAACACTTATATTTTTGTATATAAGAACGCTATGAATTTTCTAAAGCTCACAATCCAAAATTAAATAGCAAACAATCTATAAAAATCGGAACAAACATTAAGTTAGGGCTGAAAATTATGCATAAAAAACAAATTGCATCTAAAGAAAACCAATTCAAATATTTTTTAGAGCCTATTTAGCAAAAAATATATAAACAACTAAACTACGGAATGGCATTTTTCACACAGTTATAAACGGAGATCACACAAGGTGAGTTCTGGATTAGCACAGACAAACAAATATAATTACTCTAATCAAGGTTGCGATCTTGATATAAACACCTGACCCATAACGTGCAGAAAAGGTCTTTTCTACACCATATAAGACTTAGTTTAAACCGCCAATTGTATGCACATAATGAGTCAGATGTTTATATCAAGAATAAAACCTTAATTGAAGTAATGGTTATCACCGCCCAAGCAAATAATGATCATTTAACAATATGTGTTCAATTCAAAACCACTTCCTCATGTAGTGTGATGTATATTCTATTATTACAGATTGGGGATGATTAGTAAGAACTTCATGTCACAAAGGAATGCAATATAGATGCATCATAAAAGAAAGGCAAATCAGGAAACATTAGTTAGTATATAACTGAAAATTGTGTGTAGTGTGCTGCAGGGTGGCTCATTGGTTTGAACACCAGATTCCGAAACGGACGTGCCCAGGTTAATGCCCTGTCCACGGCAAATTCTGGACAGTACGTGATGAGATCACCCAAAAAGGACGGAACCGTTCTACCGAATGAATTGCCTTTTCTACAATATGCAATGCTTGGTTTATTCTGACAAATGTACGCACATAATGGGTCAGATGTTTATATGAAAAACGCATCGTTGATTAATATAATTGTTATTAATGTCCGCGAAACCAAAGTTCAGTTGATAAATACCATGTTTGACATTAGGTTCGCCTATTCACGCGTCGCTTAACATGATCAAGTGATCGGTAATTCGAGTAATAGTGCCACGCCACGATAGTGCCCTCCAGTGGAGTTGGTTTGATAGCCCGGCAAGTGAGATGATGAATTGACCTACCGCGACAGAGTCACAAATTGGCATCACTCAGGTAAGGTACCGACAACAGACGTTTTTGGGTACGATTAAAGAGATTATGTTTACCCCCATTAGATCAGCTTATTTCTCTAAGAATGTCAAGCGCATTACAATAGAAAAGCTAAAAAAATATTCTTTAAACTGTGCTGCATAAAATCCAAGGTCTTACTAGGTTTTCAACTACGGATTTGCATGCTTACGCAAACACAAACGACACAGTATAAAAAGAGCTCAACTCATAACTTACCTTGTAATAAGAAACGCTAAATAGAAGACCAATTAAAACAAGGCATTGACAATCCAAAATGTATTAGTTCTCATATAGCACTCTAACTCACTGATGTTCAGGAAACGGGATTCAAACTTGTAGCATACACACACATACGGTGTACTCCAGAGTTAATTATTCACTGACGCGTATGTGTGAAAAATATTCACCAGACTGGATTGCGGAATATTAATTGGCAGACGTTCAAAATAAAATGTATTAAATCAGATTTATATGCCGTATAATCAGTAAAGTGAAATAACTTATCTGAAGACGGACGCTGATACGGTCAAAAGTGGCTACATATAATAGAATTAAAGTTGTCAAAATTAATAAAAGATGGAAGGTAAACAGAAAGTTCGGAATTCCTCCGCAAAATGTACGAATTAGAAAATTATTCGAACTCACGATGGACATGAGCTTCGCAAAGAGGTAATGAACACCGAAACGAAATGCTTAATGAAGAAGGAACAATTTGATGCACATTTCGCAAGACAAAAAAGTCACTTTCAACAATCTTCTTGCCCAATAATCTCGCTCTCTATCAAGGTAACGGTGTGAAAATAGCCGTTGAGATCGAATGAAATTTGCTTCTGACGGCAAAAATTACAGGTTATCTTTGAAGGTGCGACAAAATTACTTTCACTTCCATGAAACAAAAAAGCAACACCGGATAAATAGGCGTAAAAACACATTCACATGGACTTTTTTGCAAATTCATGAACTGGAAATGGCATTTGTTCTTGATGATAATGAATCTGTACAAGGACAAGACAGATCCATAAACACCTACTTGAGTGTAGCTGGCAGAAATATTACAGACGTATCAGTGAGCAAAACATATCTTTTATAAGTTCTTTAAATCAAGTTTACGAGCTTGGTAACACCAATCCCATTGTATTTAACCAGTCGATGAACAACATAACAAAACTACCGCCAGCCGCAAGACACGCGACGCGTTTCGACCTATGATCATCATCAGAGTGCGACGGCAAACTGACTATCGGGATCAAACCGCATTGAATATATATGGAAATCAAATTTAGATATGCGGCTCTCACCTCTAACAGTCTCACGCCCATTGGACTTGACTGGAAATGTCGGCTGCACAATTTCTATGCAGTCGACATTAACTGTTGCAGCTTTCGCCACATAAACATATATGAGCAATACAATTTTAATCTCATTTAATTAATTCCTCTTTCGAAACACCAACATTCAAAAATGCAGCTGGTTTACTTAAAGCGAAGTAAGATATTCCAGTCAATCACCTAGGCGACATATAGCTCCACGAAATTGATCACTAATCAAATAAACGAGCGCAAAAAAAAGATTAAAAGAAAGGAACCTCCTCTTCAGGGCTACCTGTCACCATATTCCATCCAAACGTATTAAGATGCGCGCGGAACCACACACGTACACAATAACAACTAGCAGCAAGATCGTAAAGATGCATCCACTAGTTACGATATGCGATTGGTGCCTATACGTAATATCAGCCCACTTCATTTGACAAATAGGTGCAATGTGGCAAAGATGATACATACCAGAGAGGGGGGGCATCAAACTAAAGTATAACTTAATAGCGTTAAATGCACAATAGGTAAAGATCACTGACAATCATATAATAATGATGCCTTGGTCGAACTACCGAACGACGCTTTCTTTCGAGAAATCCTGATGAATTGACCTGGGCACAATGATGTCGGGAGACAGAAGCACACGCACGGGCGTAGACGCACATACGAACACGGCTAGCAGCCTAAGAGGGTAACCACAAGTAAATCCAAAAACAGCGTCAAACGAAATCACAGTTAACACCTGAATGTTAAGTTAAGATAAGCGATTCCACTTGATGACAGCAGGCACACAGATAGCGCGAAGCGAACAACTGAAAACTACCAACTCAAGAACAAAAGCAAAGCTTCTGAAAACAAGCAACGTAAGTTACTCTCTCTCTCTCTCTCACACACACACACAAATAAACAAACATCAACACAAAACCTAGTAAATAAATACGCGCACACACCTCTAGACACGTTTCTATTCATTCACCAATGAATAGCAGCAAGCACAAGCAGAAATTCACCAATCAAATGCATAAATTTGACAAAGGTGATTCCAGTATAACACATACACACACATACACCTAAATATGTCAAATGTTCAATTTTCGTTAAAAACCTATCTATAAAACATAAGCGCTTTTCATTTTATATATATATATATATATATATATATATATATATATATATATATATATATATAGATTTTTATGTTTTAGATTTTGTCCTTAGTGGGTACTCATCAAAGTTGCCTGAAATTTAGAAAACCTAACGCAGCACTGACACCCTGTCATTGTATTTCTTTTGAAAGCTTTCAGCCATGTTTTCGAGCTAGAGATAAATACCACGCCCATTGTATCGAACCCTCCGAGCAACAGAAAAAAAAGTTTTTTTCAGTCATGCGTATTTA
The DNA here is from genome assembly GCA_029291075.1 of Eudiplozoon nipponicum. NCBI lineage: Eukaryota > Metazoa > Platyhelminthes > Monogenea > Mazocraeidea > Diplozoidae > Eudiplozoon > Eudiplozoon nipponicum. The sequence goes on from JAQBSW010006964.1 coordinate 16,679, forward strand.
TGCATTTCAACATTCCAGAATTATCATTGGAGCACGACAAAATACGGAGTACCGACAATCAGGTGCAATATAGGAAAGCCTACCATTGATGGCTTATACTAAAAACATTAACACAATCGAATTCTTCCACTATGCTTAAATTCAATATCACTTTCTCAGATGAAATGGAGTCTGTCCCATTAAGACAGATTTTGTGTGATCAGTCGAAGCCTTAAATATAGAATTCGGTGTCAAATAGGCAGGCAGTGCGCGGCTCGGATAACAGAGTGGATGAGGTACAAGACTGAAGAAAATGTGCCCGGTTCAAGATCATGACGCGGAATTCTCGCAACTAATTAATTAGTCACCAATGAGGACACAATATGGACATTATCATTGTCCCAAGCGGCATCGTGTGTCTTAGATTGACATCCAGAATGGCTAGATCAAAAGTGATAAACAAAATTTTCCACCTGAAAAAGACTGACTAGGAGACAGAAGTACAACGATGAAAAATATCGCGCAATGCACGGCTTCGTTGGCGTAGGGGACAAGTTGCGAGGCTCTGACTTGAATTCCTCGGGTTCAAATCCAGACATGTTAATTCTAGCAACGACCAATGAGCGCCTAATAAGTACGTAATCGCTCAAAATAATTAATTGTATGCACTGTTAGTTTTATCACAGATTTAGTCCAATTGACGTATTTCATTGTGATTAAAGGTATGATGCGACATCATTGCGAGAACCCAGCTACAAGATGGTTGGCCTCTTTCACCTGGGTTCCAGCAATCCAATGAGATCTATCCGGTAGCCTAGCAAAACGGATGTACAACTGGTCCACTCAAACAGTGTCAAAACCAACACAATAAATGTTTCATCACAAGGCTTCCTGCTGATGATACAACAAAGTACGGCGGACAATAACTAGTCGGCTTGTAAATTTTGCTCTCAATTAACGCTCCGTAAAGATAATCTAGCAATGGCCCTAAACCAAACAGAGGGAATGTATTAATTTGCAATGCTGTCCAGGCACCTGTAGCTACAGTAGGTTACCACACAAGTCGCCGTAGAATCAGAAACCGGGGGAAGCCGCAGCAAGCCTATTGTGTCTGTCCGATGTCTGCTGAGATCCTAGATAAACGAAATCGTTCACGATTAACAGTGGTGCGCTGGTCAGCACGATCTGAAGCAACATATTAGAATAAGTCATAACACATATTGAGCAAAAGTAATAACTTCAATAGTAAAATCATCGTCAACGTATGCAAGGTCACAAAGCCGGGAACCAATACCACCTGACAACGTGAACCTGTATTACATGGAAAATGAATGGTTCAAAAGGGAAGCAATCGATTCCGGCGACATTGCAGCGACTTATGAAACTGCAGATTTCCGCCACCTAATCAAAAGTAGGAGTTACGATGTTTATCTCGTAACCACCTCGAAGAATCGCTTCATCACTAACCATGCTGTTTTCAATATGTAGCAGAAACTGAGGGCACCAGGACAACCTTGGCAGTATAACCGCGGCTAATACGCCGGATCTGAGCGTACTATCCTGATATTTCTCCACGTCCCGACGATGCTTTTAACTCACTAGCAAAATTAAGCCAATGGTGTTTTCCAAAATCGTCTGTTGTGAATCTTGTGAGCTGGGCGAACATATCTTGTTAGTTTCGCGGTAGATCTCACGTATTGAAAGTTTTGATTTCAGCAGCATATCTATTGACAGCAAAAAATATTCTATTTGGTACGCTATCAACTATAGTTACACGTGGCTCAGTAGAAGCGTAGGAGTTTTTGACGTCTTACGTCGCATTTGTATCCATTTTCAGTGAATAGACATTGGGTCGGAACACATTCGACCGTATGGATTCTACGATTAAAATTACCGTCTCAGATCCAGTGATTAAACTAGTAACGCATCTGTCGTAGGTTCTTTCTTACCTGAACCGAGGACAACTATCTTCTGCCTATCGGTATGTTGTTGATGTAATTTCGATGACATGCCATAACTCAGCCTGCGTGGGATGCATTGGTGGGGAATTTTATCAAGATGCTGCCTATGGTAATGGCAACATGAGGTCCCCACGACCAGATTATGACTAAGGGCAACATTGGAGTCCGATGCCGTAGGAAACAACTCTTTTTAGCAAGGCTTCATCCCCCACACCACTCGTATTGGACAACCTAGTGTTTTTTTACATCTCAAACACATTTATAGATATTTATCATAATAATGTGGCATGTATGCGTACAGATTTGACCTCTAGTGACGTTTAAACCACCGGCCATCACTTGGATGTCCGAACACCGCTAAAGTCCAGGTGCTAAATTGAAGACATCTCTCCCATTAAGCGATCACGATCCTGAATACAAGGTTACCTAGGCGGAACGTAGAATACGTAAAACGGGAGTATATAGCTTTCAAGTTAGGACTTCGCTGCAGCAGAAAGGCAATATCATACATGGCTGGATTAATCTTGTATTGGTATGGCAGAAAACTGCTCTTTCTCATTAACTAGGGGAAAATGATATAGACTGTAGTGTTACAAGCAAATCTGGTCTAACAGAAACAAGCAATGTGCATGCCGCGCTTGTGCAAATCGCCGACCTTTAATGATTGAATAGCTTGTAAGATAACAATCATCAGGTTCCAAGAGACAAATAATAAACTAGCTTTGGATTTAAACGATATACGACGACAAACAGAGACTGCTCAAAGATCACCATCGGTATATCGGCGAGTGTTCTGCTTCAAAACACAAGAAATGGCGTCGCCAGTCGCCTTACTCCCGCTTTCCATGTAACTCTTGCGTTTAAGGACTGCTTTTTGAAACTTTGTCAGAACGTAAAGGTCCATCAGGCACAAAAGAGCCTCTGATTGAAATTCTACTTGCCGTCCGACGAGTACGTGACGATATTGCCCCAACTTCAGAGTCGGAAAGCGATTCTTAAACTGGGTGCTCTGAGTTAAGGTTCATTTTCATTAGTTTGTCTTCGATTATCGACTTTGTAAAAGTCAGCAAAAAGGGCGACCATTTTTAAATTGCGCTTCGGAAGATGCAATATGGACTAATTACTTTTTTGTGTTACACATAACTGTCTGTCGGTTATGGAAAAAACAAAAGGTCGCCCACTCTTAACGAGGAACAGTGATTTTTATACAGAATAACTGCACTCTTAGGTGGTCTGTCACCCAAGGCTGACCAACGCCGTTTGGTCAGAAGAACCGTCTATTTTTAAGGCACCAGAAATCGCCATCACCTCTTGGCATGGCAAAAAAAATTTTTATGCTACAAATAGTTTCAACGATGCACACAAACCACGACAAATTCATTTCTTGTATCTAAGATAAAGACTAATGGATTATTGGACAAATAAATTAACAAAAAACAAAAATAGTAATTTAGATAAGTAAAATTAATTAATCGCCCAATAATTAGCGTACTTAACAAGAGGCTAAATCAAAATAGAAAAATGTCACATTAAGAAATGAACCTTAATCCTGTATAATTTTCGGTTTTGTGTATTAGCCATGCAAATCGCAATATACTTTGTATACTGATTGATACAACACAACCAAAAAAGCATCCATTTTGTCAATCACGGTTCGAATGAAATATATATTCCTTTTTTATAGTGCATTTTGAAAAGAAAAACAGAAAATACTGCATTGTATGCATAGATTACACAACAACAAATCGGAAGCGAAGCACGTGTGCAGACAACACCAGTATACAAACAAACAACCACACACACAAATACACGTGTGTGCACACACACACACAATTGGGTCGGGTTGGTACGAGCGATAACGGTGGTTTTGATATGTTTTTAGAGTGGTTTAATAGTTATAATTTTTACCACCAACCCAGTCTCTGATTTCTAAACTGCATAACTTGTACAAATGTGCCAAAAGTTGGAAAATGTTCTGCTCGAAATTGTGTAGAAATTGTGCGGTCGCGGTTTCAGTTAAATAGCATGTATGCGAGATTATCAGCAGTGAAAGCCACAGTTTTTTTTCATCGCCGTAAATTTAAACTGCATTTTACCTTTTGTAGTCTGCATACCTTTGTGCTCCGAAGATGTAAGATTGCAACGCATCAAAGCGTACGACTGGCGGAAGTTTTGCAATGGCGTGTTCAAATAAAATCGCTTTGCTTTTCTTCTCAAGTTCGCGACTTTGAGAAACACTTGGTAATACTTCCGGTTATTAATTTTCATTATGTAAATAACGTATTCGGCTGCAGCGGAATAGTTTTTTCTCCGTTTTCCAGCCACCTTTTGTCTCGAATCATTACAGAGTCGCGTCTTTTATAATTATTCTTCAAATAAAAAAACACTTATTGTTATAATCAAGGTTGCGGTCTTGATATAAACACCTGACCCATTAATTACTTACATATGTCAGTATAAACTAAGAATTGTATAGTGTAGAAGAGGCAATTCATCCAGTAGACCGGTTTCGTCTTTATTTGGAACTCATCATGTACTGGCCAGAATTTGCCGCGGACAGGACTCGAACCTGGGCACGTCTGCTTCGGAATCTGGTGCTCTAACCACTGAGCCATCCTGCCGCACACTACGCTGCACACAATTTTCAGTTAAATCCTAACTACTGCAACCAATGTTCGTTTAAAACACTTATTGCTCAGTATCGAGTTTAAAAACCTTTGAAGTTGCACATTAGCGCTTTAGATCCATTTTATAACTGATTCAACGGAGAAAAAAATTAAAAAGTAATTCCGTTTAAGAAAGAAAAAACTTCCCACACAATAAAGTACATAAAAATAAAGTTTAAAATGCACAAACAAATCACAATTTTGCATAAGGTTTAGAAAGCTGAATGGTAATGACAATGCATGAAGGAATGGTTTTTCGAAGCGCATTTCGTCGAGTTATTTGAATAGTGTCGAAATAGGGACGCATAAAACGCCGCGGCCAGGCAAAATTGAAGAAGAAGTCTTTACAGCATATCCCTTAGATGCGCACAGGACAAAACGCGTTTAGCTCTAGACGTAGGTGTACCAACAATCATATTTTGCACCACCAAGTTGGTATGCGTATTGACAGGTGTGAATTTAACCTTCTACTGCATCTGCCTGCACATGATCGCCCACAGGAAAAATCCAATTATAGATAACGGTAGATACAGCTTGCAGTGGAATTTTGTCTTCACACTAGACAGAAGAAGTTTGAAGATGCATGTTACAAAAATTAAGTAATCTGCAAAATATGCGAAAATCGAAGAGGAACGCAATCTAACTGCTATACGTTTCATTGCGTCTGCATATGTGTATTGTAAGTGGACATGCACCGGTGCCTAATGAACAATAAAAATTGGTTTTATTATATCATTATGTCTAAACTTATTAATAAAATAAGTTGGGTAGCCGTTAAAAATAAGAGTATTACGCACACCCTCCGAGTTTGTCTGTAAACAGGATGGTGAATAAATAACTGAGTATCGTTTCCATTTGAAAGGCAGTATCTATAGAAATTTTAATATTTTATTGTCCATGTTTTCCTACAGAAACTGATTTGCATTATTTTTTAATAGTCCAACGCTTGAACAACACATAAAAAGCTAGAGCATCCTGTTCTTCATTCTCACTTGTCTCACTTGTCTTTCTTCTAGTATATTAAGCAATTCTTCGGCACACACCCACTATAACAGACCAAAAATTAATCATCAACACACCGCCTGTGCAATCAGTAGGTGCAATATATATATATATATATATATTGACAATCATAGTTGTGACATGCTGACAACGCGCTATTCACTTTTAGTTAAGGCTAGATGTGTTAGCATGCAACCCTATTTGAAAGCGATTTAAATAAGTCAAAGTTATCCAGGATCGTGCGATCAAAGAAAATTCTTCGTTTACTGGCATTACCATGGAGCTCTTCATACCGCATGAAAAACTGTTTACTTACGTTTCTTCTTTTTAAACATTTTAACTGAGATATATTTTTGTGTACATTTTTCATGTTGACTGTTTGTTCTATGTAACCAAAATTAGTTTTGACTATCCTACGCGCATAGTCGAAAAATGTGATATAACCTCTTTCGCAATTGACTAGAGCCAGTTACACAACGATCTATGCAACTATTGCATGAGTATAGCAAACAATATGATCGTCAAGTTTTTAGATTTGTTAAAAAAAATGTGATTGGTGTGTACTTTAAGCTCGCAAACTTGATTTAAAGAATATTAGACTGTTCGACTGCAATGAGTTCAGCCATTACATACACATTTAGCATGCGTACTGTCTCAAAATGAGCATCATTATTGTACGAGGCGTCTAAGAAGTAATAAATTTCTACTCTTCGATTGTCAGTCCACCAATTAAAGGCAGTAAAATGTATAGTGCTCAGAACAGATTTACTTTTTCTGTGCGAGGAACTTCGCTGTACGCTGCAAAAACGGATTAACTCCACAGTTCACGATTTACTTCTAAATATTTCTCACATTTACCTACAAGCCTCCTTTCCAAAATTCAATACAGCCTGAGTAGACTGTGCGTTGGCTTGCGGGTTTTTAAATTCCTCAGTAAACTGAATATGTGCGTCTCAGTGATTAAAATCTTTCGGCCAATATTTTATTTTCCCACATTAATTTATGGATATAACGATGTAATGGACACACATCGGACATGCATGGCGGTACTATTTGACTAGTGATCATAGTTTTGAGGTTTTCTGCGCATAGGCACTCGAGCTGATTGCTCATCCTTCGTGGAATATTATGCACAGAAAGTGAATTAAGCTTCCTTAGTGCACCATTCATGGATAATTTGAGGTTACTAGTTGTTATGGTGAGTTAAGAGTAATTATTTGTGACAAATTTAAATAAATTGACAGATTAGTCTAAAGAATCCGCACCTGCTAAAGAAAAAACCTGCAATCGAACAGCTCAATTTTGTTTATGCGCAATAAATACCTGTTCCGATCGCTATGTAGGTTGGACTATCCAACCACTTCGGATGCGGATCCGCGAGCATTTCAAACTGAATTAAAAACAGTTGAAATTAGCCACTCGTTGTTTACCAAAAACTAGTCTACGTTTGGAGGGTTTCTGAAGTTTTTTTAAAGCAAAGAAGTTGCGATTTAATAAAATCAGGTAGAATGTAACACTTGCCACAAATAATTATGAACGGTATAAAATCGATGAACTGTATGCGTAAGTACGCCACAGTATGTACATTCTCCGGTTTCCTGTTGTAAGTCAAAATACACTGTAATGTTTAACTTTCCTAAATAAAGCAAAAAATATTTCACTCGACTTCAGACGACGAAAATGAAATAACTTTTTAAACTGATCCGTATAAGCCTCCTTTATAATAACGTTAAAAAAAGTATTTCTCGATTTACATGACTAAATTATGATTATTCTACACGATGGAACACGTAGCAATAAAGAAATATTTTTGTATCAACGAAACACCACTGACAATTCACTAGTGGCTTCGTTCGATATCAATGGAATTCAAGCGTTTAAGTAAGAAAATCTAGATATTGCAAAATAAAAAATAAAGTGTACTGAAGCAGAACCTTGTTTTGTGTGTGTGTGTGTGTGTGTGTGTGTTTTCTATCTCCAGTTCATTGTTGTGTACGATATGAGCTTAATCCGACTTAATACTTTAACTTTTCAAAGTTTACTTTACAAAGTACCAGATATTGCAGTCCAGTCTAGTTCCGGTAAAACAGGAATGGCCTATTTTAAGTGTTCTGCATAGATCTTGTTTATGCTAAAGTTATGCTACAATACACAATTCAAACTATGAAAACTAAATTATATATATATATATATATATATATATATATATATATATATACTCAAAAGGAATACATAGGCACAGCTCACAAAGTAACAAACAACATACAGGGAGTTGTAAACGAAAAAAGCAAGAAACAAGGAGTAACCAGGTCCTTTTATATTACTTATTTATAAATGAGAATCATGCATGCCCGCATACAAACGATCGTAAGACAGCTGCAAATAAATACGTGTAACACTGGAAGATCAGACTAATTCTCATTAACACATTTACCTTTATGTACATTCATTTGTCACTATAGAGTGTAGAAAAGGCAATTCATCCAGCAGACTGGTTTCGTCCTTATTGGGAGCTCATCACGTACTGGCCAGAATTTGCCGCGGACAGGGCTCGAACCTGGGCACGTCTGCTTCGGAATCTGGTGCTCTAACCACTGAGCTATCCTGCCGCACACTACACTACACACAATTTTCAGTTATATACTAACTAATGTAACTTGGTTAGTCAATTTTTCCTTTAGGTGGAGCTCATATGGCATCCATTTAGACCCAAAGTTCCAACTAACCATGCCCAATCTGTCATTACTGCACAGACACCACATTACATGGGGAAGTGGTATTGAAATGAACATTTATATAATTAAACGAACATTGGTTGCGCGGGTGGTGATAACAATTATTATAATCAAGGTTGCGGTCTTGATATAAACACCTGACCCATTATTACTTACATATGTCAGTATAAACTAAGAATTGTATAGTGTAGAAAAGGCAATTCATCCAGTAGACCGGTTTCGTCCTTATTGGGAACTCAACATGTACTGGCCAGAATTTGCCGCGGACAGGACTCGAACCTGGGCACGTCTGCTTCGGAATCTGGTGCTCTAACCACTGTACCACCCTGTCGTACACTATGCAAAGTTTTCAGTTATATACTAACAAATGTAACCCGGTTAGTCTTTCACATAGGAGGAGACTTTATGACATCCATTTAGACCTGAAACTCCAAATAATCATTCCTAATCTTCCATTATAGAACAGAGACCACGATACACGATGAAGTGATGTTTAATTTCGAAATTATTTCATTACTAAAAGATTAACATCAAATCTAACATTCAGTCTATTCATAAGATTCAATGAGCATTGGTTGCGAAGGTGGTGATAGCAATTAGGTAAATCAAGGTTGCAATCTTGATATATGTATTTATCTTTTTATACTATAAAATGTTTTGTTTGTACCGCCAAATTTATGTACATAAAGATAAATGTGTTACAATCATGATCGCAACCTTATTTATAGTAATAGTTATCACCGCCCACGCATTAAATTCTCATTAACTTATTCAACTGAAATCCAAAAATGGATACAACTGTAAGAATGTAATTTTATATTTGAAGAATTCATGGAATAAACTGGCCATTTTCACACAATAAACACTCTCGATTATTCATTTAATTTATAAAAAATATTATATATATATATATATATATATATATATATATATATGCTTACGTATGTGTGTACATTGAATACTATTATTAGTTAAATGTTAACAGGAAATTGACAAACAAGAATTACACGGTCCATAAAAAGAGATGTGTAAATAATTAAGTTATTCGCATTATTTAATTGGTGTCACTTGTGTTGCATATTTGTACGATATTTGTGAGGCCTCTGACGAATTTGTCCAAAAAAGAGAACATAAACGACAGAAAAGATCCAATAGTTTCAATTAACAAAGAATTTTTTAGAATATCTTACAATGTAGCTGAGGACTTATGCCTTCGAAGAATGAACAATTAGCTAAATAGTGGTGGCTATCTTGGTAAAAACACAAATTCAATGCTATATATACATTTTCCAGTATAAACTAAGCAGTACTTAATGTGAAGAACGAAATTAATCTAGTAAACCGATTGCGATCTACATCGGAACTCGTCAAATAGTGCCCATAAGTTTCCGTAGATGGGCCAAGGAAAATGTGCTTTGTTGCTTGTAATTCTATCCACCGCGAAACGTTGCCGCGCGTCTCACACGACTTTCCGTTACATACTATCTTGTTTTTATATTTGCCTTTATTCAAGTGAAGCCCATGAGTTCTAACCAGCCACTCCCCTTCTTCCATTAAACAATAAACAGCACGTCATATGGGAAAATAATATTCAACTGACGTATAACGAAGGGATATTGACAATTATTGTTGTCAGGTAGCAAAATCAATTAATCCTGTAGACTGGTTTCATAATTATTGAGAGCACGTCAATTATTATCAAGACTTGTCCGTGGACGGAACTCGAACCAGGGCATATTTTCTTCGGACCTGTTAAAAATAGCGTTGTTTGCTTCAATTCTCTGCCTTATCTCGGTAAATATACTCCTAGCAACTAAATCCACCCGCTCATATACCATTATCCTTTAACAATTTGTTTGTCAACTCTGCGACTGCCGAGTGAAGATCCGGACATATTTGACAGGTTTGCATACCATGGCAGCACTATAAATAACTCAGACAATATGTCTGACAAGGTAAGCACGAAAATCGCGAAAGCTGGAGAAGCTTTTTCCAATCTTCGCCATTTATGGAGAAAGGCGAGTATTTCACATTGTATTAACTGTCGTGTTTGTTACGCATTTGCACACGCAGTTTTATATAAGCTGGTGAGACTTCGCACTTAATAATTAAAGATTTTAGACGCTTAAAGCGACCTCCGTTGTTTGAGAAGCATAGCTAATGTAGGTTACCATCAAAGAATAAATAACGATGACATCCGTAGACGTATTGTTGGATCAATAACAAAATGCTCCTCGTCAGAAAAATTAATAAGGCTTCATAAATTAATTTGGCTTTGTCACGTTTTGTGTATGACCTCATTTCGAATTACCAGTGGAGCAATGTATTCTCACCCAGCGCTAGATTGGCGTAAGAAACAAGGTAGGTAGATTTTGACATGGCAAAAACAGTTAAAGTCGACAAAATCCAAATTGTGTAGTATAGAACTTACGTGTCTGTCAGGATGGGGTCCAAGTACGCATCATATTTCTATGTTGGAAACACTGAGCGATATGGCATCAAGTCGAGCTCAGTGGCGAACATGCTTCAGTCCTCTAGTAGAATCATCCTCGTAACTTACTTTCATTAGTTGGGCAGAATTAGTTGCAAGATTTGGTTTTATTTATGACGTGATACAGTAAAAACAGCAAAAAAGCTGTATTGCCGATGTTGCTTCTTCTTAAAGACGACAGGCGTGATGGCCTCAATTCTGTTTGTTACCTAGGCAAATATACCTATAGGAACTAGATCATTCCACTCATAAATCTCGCTCTAATATTTTTTGTGTATATATTATTGTTTTGCTGTTAGAGTTTAAACCTTAAAACAACGGATTAAAATTAAGAACAAATAAATTATTATTATTTGAAGTCGAAAAACTTAAAAGCTGTAGCCATGAGGCGTTCGATTTCTGGTAGTCATGGGAAATTTGAGACGGCGTGGACTGAAATACCGAAACTTTGATTAAAACGACGTCGCTCGATCCCGTGGTCAGTCAAGACTGGATTCAAATAACATTTTAGCACACACAAAGACAGAGGGCATTACGCTGGCAGCTCAGGTATTACGACACGTAAGCTCACAGAGACGCCGAGAAAACTCTAGCACAAGGAGTTTCGATAGAAGAAATTAGCGAAGATTTCCGCCAATAAAATTGTCTCTTTGTAATTGCTTACGATGCACCATATTTAAGAAGCCGATAGCGCAAATAGTAGCATTTGGCCACCAGATTTTCAGTAAAGTCCATCCCCTCCTCAACGTGGTACGACGGTGTCAACCATGTCTCGATGGCCGATCGTACATGGGCTAACGGGGCTATGGCGGTGGTGTCACCAGGGCGTGGTGGATTTCCGACCGGCAATCGGATCTCCTATAAAATACCACATGAGCCCGACGACGGCACCATGACTCGGCGTGTGTTCCCCGCCACAAAAGGGTTCAACAGCCACAGGATTACATGGACTCCTGGACAGTACCCCGTACTTCCGAATGGCGAATGAGCTCTCAACAGCCACCGGCAACCATGCAACTTACTGCTGCCTTGCAGACTGCGCTTGGATGTGCAAAGGCTAGAGGTGCGTCCTCGATCAAAAATTCTATATGGCACATACGACTGGAAGCATATGCCGAAGTCAGCACGAAAACAGACATAATCTTGCTTACTGGCGACTCTTCAATAAAAACCGGAATTACGCGCAAATACACATTATATTTGGTCAAAGTAAGTAAGTAACCTACATACTATACATATACAGAGCCTGTAAAGGGTATGAACAATATGAGTTTGAAAATAAGCTATATTTGAACAAAATTAAGAATAACAACCAATCAGAAAATTCTTATGGTGTTGTTTCGATCAACATCATTCGTCTCATTTTTGTGGTAATCTAAACCTAATCCAATAAAGCATGTCATATTTATTCTTTATTGCGCAGAACACACACAAAGACACACACACACATATATATATATATATATATATATATATATATATAAGCATCAGGATTTGTAGGAAATTCGTCAAGGTCCCTTGTGATGGACTTGTTTATATATATATATATATATATATATATATATATATATATATATATATATATAATGTCCATTGCCTTATAATATATATATATTATGTCCATTGCCTTATAATATATATATATATATATATATATATATAGTTTTGCAGCTGACTCCTTGGAGGATAAGTAGCTCCATTGATATTCATGAGTTTCTTGGGAATTTATATATATATATATATATATATATTATAAGGCAATGGACATATATATATATATAATATGATGTAGCGGAGTAATGTGAATGCTTGTGTTCCACATAATATGCTCAATGGAAAATAAAGAGATTCGCAGTCCACCTATAAGGTTCAGGTGAAAAATTATTAGGGCATTTGGAGTTGGAGTGAAAGAAAAAAATGATAAGCACTTACACCTTTCCAGTCTTGACTTTCGTCTGTACCAGGATCGTAGTCCTCGTCATCGTCTGAATTGTATGAGGGAGTTGACTCACCAACTATTGAAAGAAAACAAAAACGAGGAATACAAATACATGTTATTTGTTACATAAAACGTTACAATGCAAAATATTATGCTTTTATGTGCCAGTAAACACATTCGACTTTTGCCTGCTAATTTAAATCAAGCTTGCCACATTTATAGCAATAGTTGAGCTTTGACCTTCAGAGGCCAAAGGAGATGTAGGTCATACGTGTATAGACGGTGTCAGGACTTCGTCTCTCGGTTGTGACAAATTTCAGACCCATTCAATGACACGTACTGATGTTCATCACCATCACATACAGAAATATAACAATATTTAACAGCCGATAATTCACTGTCACATATCCATGAAAAAATATAGCAAGACTGATAATTTTTTTTAAACCACGATAAAATAGTATGCTTTACTAAATACCTTAAAGGCGACTGAGTTACGAAATGTAGGATCTGGTTTAGATGAAGGTACTTGCTAAGGTTGCGCACGGATACGAGACAACTTTACCTCAACTCAGCATAATTTAGATCGAGACAGACAACTTTAAGGCACAGCGAAACTGGCAACACAACTACTTTGCGGTTTGCACTATGCCGTGTCCTAAACAAGACCGAGCCATGCAGATAACTCGGCCCAACTAAGAGAAAAGTTACGATTATTCTACAAGAAATCTGCAATAAGATCGCAACTGATCTCGATCAGATGTCGTATTCCAAAAAATGACTACTATGCATACGTAAACTCCATTCTGGTAGATGGAGTCCTATAATGTCCAATTTCAATGTAATTGGTTTTTGCTGTAGCTGCCTTATCAAAATCTGCTCATTTTCTTTCTTGCGCCAATCGAGCGCCGCCTGAGTGAATAATGCTCTACCGGGCGATCTAATTGGTGGTATATGTAAAACATGACCGAGCCAGCGCAATTGTTGGAGCCTCATTTGTTGGTTTAACGATGAGCACGTACTAGTCGTTCTAAAATACATCTACGGCTGTCAGCTCTGCTTAACACCTGTTGTTAACGTATACATTTTGTGTATCTCAAATGTCTAAAAGAATCTAAACCCAACGACTATAAAGGATCAAGTTGCACTACCGTACATCTAACCTGCGTAACCATATGCGTTCAACACACCTTGAGGCCACGGAAATGAGCTGAGTGATTAGTAACCCCGAATAAGTATCTAGCATGTATTATGTGGGAATGTCATGCTGAACAATGATTGCTGATCTAGTCAAGGTGGTCTGGACATACTCATGGTTGTCGACTAAAAGTATGATATTAACTACATAGTTAAGATCGATTAATCGACAGCTGGGGATAACTTCGACGCATGCATCGAGTTTATGATTGTATCAATTATAAAATTACGCAAAAATGAAGTAACTTAATATCTTCTACGGTAATTCATCGTAGATCCTTTACGCTGCCAGAAGTGTTTGTGTAGAGCGTACGTATAAAAATTACAAGTATAGTCGGCATACCACTTTGGACAGATTGCAAAATAGAACATTGCGATCCACTGAGTCCGATCCGCTCCTGAAGTCCAGAATGACGGCTATTTTTGGAGGGCGTTATACATACCATTGCTCAAATAAAACAATATTACCTGAACAACCTCGTCCAGGACGCAATCTGGGTTTTTATTCTCTAGAAAGCGATTAACACAAAAACGCTAAGACGACGTGAGTTAATTGAATCAAATAACTAGGATACGACTGGAGTCTAGATTATATTCCGACGAATAACGCACAAATTACGGTATCTTGTTTTGAAGATAGGATTGGTAACCGATTCGCCATTCAAACTAGTTCGAAAAAAATTAGTCAGCACTACACAAAAGATGCTCCACAGTTCTTGAATAGTGTCGAAAACAGATCACTGAGGTCTTTAGATTCGCCCTTTTTAAGAGATAGGACTAAATTCCGTGTTGCCAATACTAATGGTGTATCGAGAGTAGTGTTCCACGTTGTTGACAAAGGCATATTTTCGGGGATCGCGACTGACGCAGATGCCAAAGAAAATTGACCTTTGAAGTGTTCAGACTACCTATCAAAACGATATATTTTGTCGGCTATCAGATAATTTTACACACATCTGAAATCATCTGATACAAACGCTTTTACATTATCTTCAGTCTTTTCGGCGAGAAAGAGTATATCAACACCATTATCAGCACAAACAGCAATACCACAGTATTTATCAATTGATGCATCATCGCCATATGAAAATGCGAAATACATAATTGAATAAAAACAGCAAATACAAATAAAAAAGTTAAAATGTCAAAAATATCACATGTGAGTGATTTATGAGAGGGAGGATCTAGTTAATATATTTAACTAGATAACACACATTAATGGGGCAAACAAGATTTCTACATAACAACGTCATAGTAAAATACTCTTAAGGGCAAAGTAGCATCGGAAATACACTGCATTGCGTCATAAGCTCGAAAGAAATGCACAATTAACTCTGCACAATTACGAAGTGAAAGCTAAGTGGATTCTACTAGAAATCGTCAACAATATCACCACAAATATCAATTTCATGCGAAAAAGAGCATGGTTCCTAACTAAGAACTATGGTGTGCACGTGGATCCCATCCTGGCAGACGAACGAAGCTTTAAATCTGGTGGCGTCAGCATTGTACGGTGTGCTAATAGAAGCCTGATGAAGGTGAAAGAAATGCGGTACCGAAACGTAGCCAGACAACCAAGATAAGATCTTACCTTATTTTCAGTGTTTAGTACGAAGGGTGTTGAAGCCTTTGGAGTGAGGGGACGAATCAGCACCAATCCACCACAAAGACGAATTCAATGCGTACTTGGTAATTAGAATTAATCGGATCCATGCAGAACTGATAGTGCAAAGCTACCACCTGCGAAAGAAAATAGTGACTACGTTAAATGAATCCTATACTACACGATTGCACTGAAGTTCATCATCATCATCATCATCATCATCATCATCATCATCATCATCATCATCACCATCATCATCATTGTACACAGCCATACAAAAGTCAATAGTAAATCATGTTTCACTGTCATATAATCATAAGAGAAACGAAAAAAGCAATAGTTTTTTTTATAAATAACGACAAAAATAATAATTTATTAGTAAGATTTAGCATATAGAGCACATAATTACTATGTGTATATTAATCTCGATAACAAACAGATGTAAGGCAAACTAAACCTCTACCCAACACCACTATGGCCAAGTCAGAAGTAGGGCAAGTTGTCTATCGCGCATGTCTAATCCTGACGATTTTCTTTCTTACGCCAATGAATTTAAAACATGCTAAACAGAACCCCAGCCAGCTATGTTGCGGAGATTTAATTGTTTGACTGTCCAAAACACGTCTACAAGTTTGGGCACTGATCATTTCTTGTCAGTAACCTATATTTGCTATGCCCATTACACACCGGTCTAGCGTTTGCAAATCAAAAGGACCAAATTTCATAAGAGTATAACACAACAGCACAGAAAGATACCATACATGCACACGAGATTTAATGCACAGTGAATACCCGCGTTTCCTTATAATCGATAAAGGTTAGAGAAATTTACTCTGATTAAAAAAGCTACAAACTTTTTTAATGCTTAATCGTAATCTAATCATAACTTAATTTATAGACTTATAAATTTACCATCCGGGAACAGACGGGCATTAACTATGAACCATACCAGGCTACAGACGATATATTTCAGATGAATACCGTAACATTGCGATAACAGCCGTATTACCTGTTCAGAGGACAATTATTTTGGCTTGATGTAAACACGACCGGTTAAATACTACAGGATTGGTTTTTATATCAAGCTCGCAAACTTGATTTAAGGAATTGTTATCCACGCATGCACAATCAACGTGTGTTTAATAGGATAGCCTGTCAGACAACGCCGGTAACTCTCTGCTGGTAAAGCAAATTTTGCCCTACCGGCTGCAAGTAGATTGGGATAACTAACCGCGAACCGCAGGCCACCAAAATGAAGAGATACTTCGAATTCCAACCACCCATGAATAGACGATCTAGCGCTCTCTTAGAACCGTACAGCTATAGTTATGCTTCACTTAATAACGCCGCATTTTAATACATATAGATGTTCAAATGTAACTTGACAATTAGCGGGTACACGTTAGGCAGTCGGTAATGGTAGCATAAACCTTGCCAGGTCAAATCGATACAGTCATTTCATTCCATGTATATATATATATATATATGAAAGTTCAAACTCACTATAATTGGGCGACCAGAGCATAACTCTTTTTTATACGAACTATAATGAATACATACGGCATATGTCACCGCACAGGACAAAAAAGGTCGCTTTATTTTCTGAATCGTGCATGGAGTATAAGTGAAATCAGGCTACTGTACACACCTTTATTTACAGTTCTGCATAATTTTATTCTCTTTTCACTTCTTAAACTACCAATAATGCTCTTTTAGATGTTATGAATATGGTGGGTGTTGATTATAACACTGCACCCAATATCGGATAGACAAATATCGTAAGTACTTCAAGTAAACTAATATTCATTAAACCTGAGTTAGGTTTTAATGTCAGCACATTAAATGAGCAAAATTGAAACAAATTGGACAACAAGAAGCACTAGCACATACGTTGTATAAATTTGAAATCGATAACCGTTGCGTATCTTAAACATACATGCATCATAGAATATCGTGCACTATTCTTTTCAATACGTTAGTGAATTCAATGGGTAAGCTATATTGTCCTTAGTTGACGATCTAAAGCTATTTTAAATGAATGGGGTCCAGTAGAAGCCTGACTTTGTGCAGCACACATAAAGACGTCTATCGAAACCAATATCAGAAACATTAAATACTGTTTGTTACGAAAAACTAATATATATTGAAGTATGTATTAGTGTTGCGAACCTAGTAACAAATTAGTTCAGTTGTGGATTTACTGAAGTAACAGGTAATAGCTGTACACGGGCAGTTACACAAAGATCCGATTGATCACAATTTCCAATTTTGTTTTGTCTTTGATCGGGTTGACTTCTTATTCGTTGAACTGGAAATGCGGTTCTATCACATCTTTGTTTACTGGCGACGTTTCGGTGCCTATTTTCCAGCACCATCCTCATGCATCACAGTACAATTATCACAATAGCAGATTTAGGCAAATATGGTAACCTCGTTCCAAAACCATTCTATTTATATATATTTGACTCAACACTAGTTTTAATCATAGAATTTATCTCAGTAACTAAACTCAATATATAACTATTTATAATTAGCAGACCAATCATTACCTCACCTATCTCAAATTCCCGGTATACGTAATCTCATCTCGTATGCAGAATATTGTAGGGGAGAGACAGTATCGAACCTTTTGTTATTTGTTATAACTGTATTGCTACTATGTCACGGTAATCAAAATTCAAAAATGATAATATATATATATATATATATATATATATATATATATATATATATATATATATATATAGGATTAGGGATGTTGGTCTCATACTGTTGCTTATATTCATATATATGTTTTTATACATATTGACATGTATTTTATATATTGATATAAGGTGTGACTAACGTAATAAATAAATATATAATATGTATAGAAAATATTCATGTTTAACAATTAACAATGGTCCTTCTTCTATATATATATATATATATATATATATATATATATATATATATATATATATATATATAAAGGTGTTACGATATTATATTTAGATATATATGTATATAGATATAATGAATTATTTTAGTCATATGAGCAAATAATCTTGTGGAATTATTTATGAGTTGATTAACTTCGCATTGTGCTTACGATTAGTTTTTTGAAAAACGTTAGTTGTCCATACTATCTCTATCTTTCTCTCTTTAATCTTTCACCTAAGCGTCGCTATGACATTAACTCTTCATCCATCTACGTAACTTGCTGCTCCATATTTTAACTAATTCGTTGCTATGTGCGCAATACCTCATACACCATTGTATACATTAGAGTTCCCGGCTTTAAATAAAATACAGTATATGACAGTCAAGGTTTTAGTTTTATCATTTTTGAATTTTGATTACCGTGACATAGTAGCAATACAGTTATAACAAATAACAAAAGTTTCGATACTGTCTCTCTCCCCTACAATATTCTGCATACGAGATGAGATTATGTATAGGTGAGGTAATGATTGGTCTGCTAATTATAAATAGTTATATATTGAGCTTAGTTACTGAGACAAATTCTATGATTAAAACTAGTGTTGAGTCAAATATATATAAATAGAATGGTTTTGGAACGAGGTTTCCACATTTGCTTAAATCTGCTATTGTTGTACTGTGTTGCCTGAGGATGGTGCCGGAAAGTAGGCACCGAAACGTCGCCAGTAAACAAAGATGTGATAGAACCGCATTTCCAGTTCAACGGATAAGAAGTCAACCCGATCAAAGACAAAACAAAATTGGAAATTGTGATCAATCGGATCTTTGTGTAACTGCCCGTGTACAGCTATTACCCGCGTACGCAAAAAGCGGCATTGGATTGATTGAAGCTAACACACCGCAAAAAAATTTCAAAAAATACTGAAGTAACAGGTGTTCAGAAATAGTTGGAATTCTCAATTTCGGCGAACTATAGCATATCCATCATGTTAGTACCATGTACCTTTTTCGGTACAATAATGTTGGTATCGGTTACTAACACAATAGCCATAGTGTTAGTATCCTTTACAGACTTGGTATATATATTATATAGTGTGAGTTAGCATTGAAGTCGTATTGTCGTTGACTTTAGATTATGTTTGCTTCACTATTACAGGTTTACACATTCGTCTAGGAGATTGTACCGTCCTATTATTCCACATTCTTGACCAAAATATAGTGGTTAAAGGGCGTAATACCGGCTCCTACTGATGAGTCGCCAGTAAGCACGAAATGAATGTGCATGAGATTATACTGTCCGCTCATGCGGCCTTTGGTTTATCCTTCTGGTCACAACTGAACTAATTTTTTACTAGGTTCGCAACAAGTAATACATACTTGCATATAAATTAGCTCTCCGCAACAAACTGTATTTAACTGTTATATATTGAATTTAATGATGTCATGCTTACCGCGAAATGTGATAACTCATATCGATCAAGGCCAGAGTGTATTGATTTACTTGAGTAACAGGTGTTCAGAAATAGTTGGAATTCTCAATTTCAGTGAACTATAGCATACATTGATATCCATCATGTTGGTACCATGTTCCGACTCGGAAGCCATAGTGTTAGTACCATGTACCTTTTCGGTACAATAATATTAGTATCGGTTACTGACACAATAGCCATAGTGTTAGTATCCTTTACAGACACGGTATATATATATTATATAGTGTGAGTTAGCATTGAAGTCGCATTGTCGTTGACTTTAGATGATGTTGGCTTCACTATTACACGTTTACATATTCGTCTAGGAGATTGTTACGTCCTATTGTTCCACATTCTTCGACCAAATATATAGTGGTTAAAGGGCGTAATACCGGCTCCTACTGATGAGTCGCCAGTAAACACGGAACGAATGTGCATGATACTATACTTTCTATTCATGCTGTCTTTGGTTTATCCTTCTGGTCAGAAACATTAATCAATGTGGTTTGTTTGGTGTACCTGCATATGCTCATACAGCCTGCAGTACAGACGATTTCTATTTAGACAGCTATATTTTTTCTAAGTAAAGCAAGAAGCTCATTTATAGTCGTAGATGCTAGTGACATGAATGCTACAGTTGTGCGATTAAGGAAGGCAGCAAATACAACGAAAATGCGCAATTAAACGAACGAATAATGGAAAACTACAAAGAGCACAGATTACACTGAAGTAACAAAGTTTAGACGGAGTTTAAGGCGTTGCACCACATTACGTGCAGCGGTCCCTGGACAACTGGGGACTCAAATAGATCATGTAACAATTATTTAGCGATGGCCCGGATGCACCCATGAATTTCGCTTATTGTGTAATGTATGTCGACCCAGAGCGTACACATAGCCATTGCACGCACATTTCCGCAATCGTGAAAAAGAATAAACCTCAAACTCGAATAGCCGTCGACCAACAAAGAATATGACGATATTCTACAATCGATGTTAACTAGTCTTGACGGGGAATATTCGAATTTACAGTGGAAGTAGATGAGATCCACTGTGCACAATGCAGGTACTACTAAAAGTAGAGAATCAGTCCGCATAAAAAAATACACAAAAAATATACCAGTCCAAAATGTTGAAAAAGGAATAAACATAAGAAAATAACCTAGATACGACTGAGGTCATTCTTATACCACAATGGTTACAACAGGAATTATCATTGCAGTATTTAAGATAGGACTGATGAGTGACAACATCCAAGCAACCGGACAGTATCCTCATTTCATACAATACGAAAAAATTTAGTTGACACCCCAGAAATTGTCGACACCATTCTTCAATATGAACTCAAAATAAATTATCGGCGCCTGCAGCTTTTCGGAGTTTTCGTATTTATAACTCTGATGGATTTTCCAGATTATCACTCCACAACGGTGATCCATGCATAATTTCGGGCACCGGGCACTGATGCAGGTGCCTGATAATATTGGTTTTTGAAATTTTCAACTCTCTATACAGAACAACACAGTTTATCAATTATTATTAGATTCATATTACTCTTTTCATGTGCAAAAAGAGAAAGAAATTATAGCAGATACAAGAACCGTTTCTTTTTCCTCAAATATCTAAAACTAAACATCTATTTATATATATAAAGTGAAAGGCCAAACAAAATCGAAAAATATCAACGTGGGAGAGTGTGCTATAAGAGGAAAACAATCAATTAATTGCATCACCTCCATTTCAGTCTCAATACCCGAACATGCCTTTTCAGTTTGTATAAATTCTGCTGCAGTTTGTTTATCCATAAAGCTTCGTATGCGGTTAGGCATCTGATATCGTTTCTTTTTTCACATGGAAATGGTATTATGAATTTTATTAAGGCTCGCATTCAAAAAGAATAATAGATTGTTATTACTATTAATTATTTTGCTATTAGCTCTTACGTTTCTTTGATTGGTTGCGCAAATATGTTGGGACAAAGGCCGGCTATGACTGCATGTGAACACTTCTTTGTATCTCTTCGGCCATTCTGGTAAAAATTATTCTAAATCAACATTTAAACTGTGCTTAGTTTGGCGTCCTAATTCTCTACGACTAATATTATAATGCGAGGATGCAGGAATTTAGCAACAAGTTGCGACAAACTCAAAATCATTTCTAGAAATCAATTAACTAATTATATTGAAGTCTATATATTACAAAATGTTCCAAAAAGTAGAAACTAACTTAGCACAGATTCACATGTGACGTAGTAAAACCCATGGCAATGCCAGTTAACAACAAAATTGTTTTTGCGTGCACAGTTCTGGATTTTGTCAATTTATTTAAACTGTTTCCGACCGCGAACAAGATAATGGATATATTAGCCATGAACTACAATAGCAGTGCTGTGCCAGCAGCATCCATAACACTAATAATCATGTTGTTTTAGATTGGTTTTTTGGACTTTTCGGTTTAAATTTAGTCTGCAAGGAAAATAAAATTTTAAAATTTACTTTGCTATATTATGAAGTCTGTTCCATGAGGCGAATTAGGATTTTGGTTCAGTTTTCCGTCATTTAAATAGTTTCCACGCATAGATGACGACAAACTTCTACCCTGACCATATTATTTTTAGAAACCAGTGAACGTGTTCCATCTTCCCCTAAGGAGGGCAGTTACTCAATATGCAGGCCGAGCCAGACATAGTCTGACAATGTCTGCTAAAGATGTATCGCATAGACTTAAAGTGCCACAAAGTTCTTAATTTTATTCTAGGTCTTCTTCACCTTTATGCATGATCTGATGCCATACGAATGGCAGGACACAGTCAGACTTGTCGGAAACGTTGAGTTTTGCCACCACTAGTTGAACACAGTCACTATTTAATGAGTAGTCGTGGATTCAGTTTCACCAGGCGGAAACATTTACAATTCATTGGCAAGAAAGTAGCAAAATTATTAAGTGTGTTTATATCTCCGAAATACTGAGTGGCACTTAGACGGTGCCAAGCACAAAATAATGCATTACTGACCTAACTTAAAGGACAACCATGGAGCGACTATACTCTAAACCCCATATATAAGGTGAAAGAGTAAATTTGTATGTTCTGAGTAAGATAACTTTAATTTAGATTAACAAAAGTCAAAATGTGATCGAAAATCAAAAATTACAAATGTAAAAAATTCAATGAAACAAAAATATCCGAGCAATGAATAAAGACAAATATAGTAATTTCAATCATGTCAGCGTTAAATATAACAGCAGAGCAAAACCGTGAACTTACCACCCAGCGCTTTACACCATAAACGTGAGCTATCACTACCAGCTTTTCCATCCTCATCGTCGAATTCAGGACAAGCTACACCGCCCTCTTCACCAATCGAACTGGGCTCCTCACAAACTCCTTGCTCCGAAATGACCACATTAGCGTCAACTCGATCTTGTTTTGGCCTACTTACAACACATTTTTCGTCAATAGAGCATTTGGTTTTCTTTTCGTCGCCAGAAATTGCAGCATCGCTGCCTAGGATGGACGGCGAATCGCCAATTGCACCAGTAGAACTTAAATTCGCAAGCTCGCGCTTTGACCCAAGTCCACTTGCCGAAGACTTAGACTTCTCTCTAGACAATTGATTGGTTTCGTCTAAGTGGCCTGTGCAAGCTGCTCTCCCGGTCGCCTTGGAGCCTGACACAAGATTGGAATTATTTTATAATACAATCTCAAATCCTTCTTCCTGTTTTACATAATTTAATTGAAGTACACATACGTCATTAGTTCCATGAATGGTAAAATTAAATTGTAATATTTTATTCCAAAACAGAGCTCTTACAGTACACAAAACCTGTACGTATAATTAAAAATACCGGCTCTTAGTGAAGACAAAATATTAGTACGAGCTCGCAGAAGGGTACACGAAAAGGGACAATGACCTCAAGCCTGCGGAACCTGATACGTCCAGAAGTTACCCCGGTAGTTATTATAGGAAACAGCACCAACTTGCACGAACTTCAGGGTGAACTAGGAAGAAGACGACTGCCGAAGCCACTTCCACTGCGTTGAAGCAGGGCGTAAACCATCATCCAAGTGCCTGACTACAAAATACCTTAGCTGGACTTGTGTGTTGCCAAATTTAGTTGTCACCAATTAACTTGCAGTTTATGGAGCATTAAAATAACCTTAATCGACGTAGCCAATAACAATATTTTTCGCAATAGTAATAGGATCTAAGCCATGAAAGTTTCAGTCCAGTTTACGAACAGCTCTAGCTAACTTTCCAAGGAAGTTTTATCCTGATCTTGCTGGTAAAAAAATGCCAAAAATAATTTAATTATTAAAACAAAATACGATGCTCCAATCTAGTCGGAGGTTCACGAGTGGAAATACATTTGTGTGAGTCTGCGAATTGACTACTATTTTTGCATGACGAATTGCGAAATCAAGACGTTCAATCAGAGGTAAGTTAGTTACTGATCATGATCTCCTTACAAGAGTTAAATCATAAAAAGTTCTAATTCTAAACACCAATAAAAAGAAAAAACACCTTCTAGAGTGCCACGCTTGTGCAGGGTAGCCACTAACTACAGATCTTCCTTCTTAACTCTATAGAGACTTACGAAATGACCAACCAAATGTGCCAAAACCTGAAAAGCATTTATGTATGCACTGTTTAGAGTAGGTCAGTTCAGCAAAACTTGTGATTTAACCAGTTTGATGGTAAATCAGCGATGAACCTAGTTACTGAACACCGACGGAGTTGGTTGGGTACAGTTGAAGAAAGTTAATGACAAACTTCACGCACAAGGCTACCGATGTAAATGCGGTGGTCGATTGAAAAAGCAAGAGTAGATAAATAGTCCTCCGGTCTGGCACTAATAATCGCTAAAGCGACCATTTGAACATGCTACACCTTAATCTCACCAACCGAGACACAAATGGGTGAAAGTCTGTTAGAGCCTAGCAACAAACAGGCTCCAGTCATAAAGCCTGGATAGTTTTGCCTAATTTAGCATTTACTTTATGAAAGCATACTTCAATCGATTCCACTGGTGGACGGGCAGTGACGCAGACGCTCCACTTTAAATAGAGGTTACAGGAGACGCTAGATTTGCATCACACGCAGTGGAAGTTTAGTTTGCTATGTTGATCTTTATCAAGTCTAGAATTCTTAGAAACAGATTCCTCCTGTCACTGTTTATTTACTTTATCATTGAAATGACTATAAGACAAAATACAAACAAGCATCCCTGGCATTAATAAAGGCAACCTTACCCGAAGATTTACTCCCAGCTGTCTCGGAGCCAATCTCCTCGACAAGTCTTTCTTTCTTTTCGAATGAAGTCGCTGAAGACTGGTTATAATTTGGCACTGTAGCCTTTGAGCTGGCTGAACCAGACGCATTGCCTCGAGTGCCCGGTAAGCCCAGTTTGGCACCACTACCCCCATCACTTGGCAGCGCAGAACTAGCGGCCAAAGGCTTTTCCTTTTGTGGAGACGCGGTAGATTGATTAACGCACTAATGATTAAACCGTAAGTACAAACAACAATGCTTTTAAAAACTCAACAACTTTAGCGCAAATAATCATTAAATAGCACAACTTTTCACACCAAACGAGCGTTCGGCTAAAATGTTATATCGCTTCCATATATTTCATCGTCATCATACACAGCCATACAAAAGCCAAAAGTGACTAATGTTTCACTGTCATATAACCATAAGAAGCGAAACAAAAAATATAAATAATGACAAAAGTAATAATTTAGGCACACAAAATGTTAGTAAGATGTACACGAGAAAGAGAAAAAGTAGCTAGTTACTATGAGTATATTTATCAAGATAACACAGAAGTGAGGAAAACTAAACCTCTACACAACACCATTATGGCCAAGTCAGAATTAGGGCAGGGCAACATCAGCAATACAGCTTCCCTGGGGCTTTTACTGTATAACGTCATAAAAAACCAAGCCTCGCAGCTAGCTTGGTTCTAATAAGAGAAGAAAGTTACGAAGATGATTCTAATAGACATCTGCAGCAAGATAGCCACTGAGCTCGATTCGAAGCTATATCGCGAAGGGTTTCTAACCAAGAACTATGATGCGCACGTGGACCCCATCTTGGTAGACGAGTGGGTCCTATAGTACATAATTTAATATTTATCAAGGCGAAGCTAGTAATCAACCAAAATTATATTTTACTCGACTGGACATAAATCAATAAACCCAACAATTATGTACTAGCACCTAAACATTCATTAGATCAGCCTCAACAAACATGCGATCGGGTTGGCAACAAACTGCAGATAAAGCAGCTGCACAAGCCGCATCAAAACCACCGTTAAAAGCGACAGAAATTTCACAATAATATGAGCATTAAACACCGCAATCTGTACACCCTGCGCTGTTACCAAAGGAAAAGAACAAAATTGATTAACAAGGTGACACGAAAAACGAAATTCGGGGAAAAGCATTCGAACACGTATCAACCAACAAAGAGAAAAGTTGGCTAACACTCAATCCATCAATACGAGAATGACACCAGCACGCACACAAACACATACACTTACGAATGTGTCCAAAAAATAAAAAAGTACAACGGAAAACCAGACTAGTTGTCAACCACAAAATCGAATGAAAATCCAGGATTAATATAAGTGTAATACTGTGAGGTGATGTTTTGCACTCTCGAAATAAACGGCTATTATCCTCTTCGTAATTAAATGTTTGTTCTTTTTAATAAAAAATATACTTTGTAATTGACATTATAAAAAATGTATACGTAAATATTACAGTTAATTTTACATATACTCATCCGAGCGATATAAAAGAATTTACAAATTCAATTTATGTACAAATAGTACGAAAATTATACTAGAGAGAAGCGCAATGTTTAATTTTAAAATCTCCTATTAGATATTCCCAGGCGAAACTATAAAAAATCATTATTTAAAAAAAAATTTAGAAACAAATATAAAATCGTATAACGGTTTTTAAAAAACAGACGCCAAACCACCCGGGGAAGTGCTACTGAATTCAATTATAAAGACAGGATTTGATTATATATATATATATATATATATATATATATATATATATATAGAATTAATATTCTATAAACAATCTAAACAAAGCAAATGCAATGCATCTCTCACACCGGATTTTTCTAAATGAATCATTTATAATTTATTCAATACTGGTTTTAGCTGCAACAGAATATTTTATTCACTGTGCATCAGTCTAAATCTGTCTCATTTCGATTACTTTGTCCTGTTCCTAATTAATAAAAACGCTCTTATGGATGAAATGACTAAAATGTTGTATTGCGGAATATACAGTGTACGTAAGTCACTATTCATTAAGCTTAAGTAAGGTATACACATCAGCAAATTCAAAATGCAAACATTAAAACAGGTTCGACATCATCATTATACACAACAATACAAAATTCATTAGCAACTAATGTTTCACGGCCATATAACCACAAGAAAAATACTAAAAACACTAAAAATTAAAAAATGTATATAATTAAGACAAAAATAATAGCATAATCTAGCAAATTATTTAAAGTTAAATACTTTTTGTTGCGGAGAACTAATATATATGCAAATATGTATTAGGTGTTGCGAACCTAGTAACAAATTAGTTCAGTTGTGACCAGAAGGATAAACCAAAGACAGCACGAACGGAAAGTATAATCTCATGCACATTCGTTTCGTGCTTACTGGCGACTCATCAGTAGGAGCCGGTATTACGCCCTTTAACCACTATATATTTGGTGAGGAATGTGGGATAATAGGACGGTACAATCTCCTAGACGAA
>JAQBSW010006965.1:0-44436 GCA_029291075.1 Eudiplozoon nipponicum
ATTTAAAATAAATACTAAATGCAATGAAAAAAAGAGTAAGCCACATACGAATCTTTATGGATAAATAAATTGCAGCCGGAATAATGCAAGCATTGGAAGCATCTCCAAGCATTGAGCTTGAACTGGAGGTGACACACGCAATTGATTGGTTGCCACCTTATTTTACACTCTCTATATGTTTACATTTTCCTATCTTATTTTGCCTTTTATTTTATATCTAAAGTGATGTTCATTTATAGATTTTCGGAAAGAAAATCAAGAAAGAAGCAGTTCTTGTATTTTATATATATATATATATATATATATATATATATATATATATATAATGTATGTGATGTGTCACGTACATCGTAAAATTAAAAAGAAGTTTAGTAATAGAATTTATCAACACCTGCTACAGAAATTGATCCAGAAAAGAGAAGCGCAATTCGCTTAATTAGTAATTTATGATTACATAATTTAAACTGGGCACTAAGCCAACACAATTGACTTATAATACTACACAATTCTATATCCGATAATTTCTTAATCATTTATAAAGCGCGGTATATTAAATTTTCAAAATGCATGCAACAAAATGAAATATTTCATTAGGTTCTGAGGTCCATTTCATCAATCTTCGTCAGGTAATAGCATTCGTTTCACAGATTTTAGTTTGTATGGCCATAATAGTTCTTGTATTTCTGACATTTACACTTTGCACATTATTTGTTGTACTTTAAAAAAGTCAAGACTATGTGCTTGTTAGAGCTGAATATATATTCTGAAAATCATTAAATTCCTTTTTGCAGTAAACAGGAAATACTATCTAAGATGCATGGTTCATAATTAACGCGAAAAACCCATATTGAATTATTGCAAATAAAATTAATTAGCTGCTTTTTGTAATAGCATCTTCGACGTTGTTTAATGTCCGGTTTTATTCTACAAAATAAAGTTTATGTGCTGATAATGTTTCAATTTGCACGAATAAGAAGAACAGGCTTTACAGTCACATAATGTGAAAATGTCAGTTTTACCGATAAATACTTGTAAGTCCAAATACAAACATGATAAACTTTTCAATATTGTCGATTTCAATTTTATGTCGAAGAAATAAACTACTGGTGTTAATACTAAATGAAAGCACTTTAAGCCGAAATTGGAATTTCTTCTGCAATTTCATAAACAATATTTTATATTATTCTGAAAATATAATAACGTTTGGTCGCGTTGAAGTTAAAGAAATGCTGGACATTTACGGAAATTAATTAATTGTGTATAAATTGGTCGTTATATTTAATAATTTTACAAGGAAGTGTCTATAGTTTATCCTTCTGGCCATATTTTAACTAATTTTTCTCTAGGTTCGCAAAACCTAATAAATAACTGCATATTTGTTAGTTCTCTGCAATAAACGGTGTTTAACTGTTATCTATTTAATTGAATGATGTCATGATTATACCTAAAATTATAAAATGCATTGACTTTCTGGAGCAGCAAGTGTTCTGTTTTAGTTTTAATTTAAAGTTTGTTAAAGTTTAGCATTACGTGAAACCCATTGTGTTGGTACATTGTTACGTTTCGACAACTATTGTGTTGGTACCATGTACCATTTCGGCAACCACAGTGTTGGTAGCAGGTACTGACGCAATAGCCAGTGTTTGTATTCTTTACAGGCCTGTTATATATATATATATATATATATATATATATATTGTATATAGTAAGGTTAGCTTTGAAGTCGCTTTGTCATAGACTATATATGAAGTTAGTTGCACTACTACAGTTTTTCACATTTGTATAGGAGATTGTACCGTCCTATTTTCCCACATTCCTCACCAAAATATATAGTGAGTTAAGGCGTAATACCGGCTCGTACTGGTGAATCGCCAGTAAGCCCGAAAAAGATGTGCATGATATAAGACGTTCTGTTTATGCTGCCATTGGGTTTTCCCTTTAGCCAAATTTGAACTAATTTGTTACTAGGTGCGTAACACCTAAAACATAATGTGTTGCTTGTATCTTCCGTGCACAATTTTACTAAATGTGATAAATTTTTGCACTGATACCCTTCTGCTCAATGGCAAATGTGACTCATACCATGCTTCTCATGGCGAAAAATTTTGATATATTTTGTCTGATATAAAATTTATTTTAAAACTGTTTTCTTAAAAAGCATAAATAAGATGTTAATAATTTGTTTCTAATCATCATTTCACCACACATGTTAAGTGAACAACGTATTTTGTCACAAAATAAGTTCGTAGTCTGTCATTATATGGACTACTTGTGTACATAATCTGACATCTAAGGTCTAGATTAATTCCTCCAAATGTTGGTGTTATTCGTCTAATTTACAGTTTCACTTCGATGCCCATTTGTCTTTGGAGTAGTTAAGAATGATAATTTATGCCCCTGTTTGGTATTAGGATTATAATCACAGAAACGTTCCTGTTCATGCGCATAAATCTTGAATACAATAATTCTCACCAAACCATTTACATTCATAACGGACACAATATTTTTGCAATTTGAAATGGTTCCTTTGAGCTTAATTCCTGCCAGATGATTCATCTCCAATCAAAATTTGCAATTTTGGTGGAAATACAGCTGGTACTTGAAAGCACTATTACAAATATAAGTAATATTTATTTATTAAATTTTATATGAAGTATAAAATAATATAACCAACCTATCTTTTAGAGATGAGCAATTAAAGTAGAATTTGCTACGTCTAGTTGCATGACTGTTGTAGTTAAAATTATGTCATCCGATCAATATAAAGGATTACACTAACCAGTTTTAATCAAAGTTGCTAGGTTAACGTAAATACAACACCCGTTACATACAAATTTGTCAGAATAAAAAATGAATTTTATAATGTAGCAAATGCGGATCATTCAGTGGAACGGTTTTGCCTCAATTTAAAACATTTCATGTACCGTCCAGAATTTTAACGCTGCCGGGGCTCGAATCACTTAGCAAGTATATCAGCGAATCTAGCAGGATCTATGATTATAATTACGCTATTTACATTATTAAAAAATGTATCAATTATTGCTTACCTAGTTACAAATTTATGCAAATATATCTATTCAGAAGAAAATTTTATTTATTACCAAAATAAAAATTTACGTAATGCACTTTGTAATAAGTTTAACAACTGAAGATCATATATCAATTTTTAAAATTATTATAAAGTTTAATTTGAGCACCAGTTTTCCCATAAATCTGGCAAATCATTGCATTTAGTAAACTTCTAGTTTTCATGTTGTCCGTAAAATATTTAAACTTTTTAATTATAGAAATAAAACGATAGAATATTATCTGTATCGATCTACTCTGATGCCTTAACATTTTAACAAGCCTTAGTTAAACTATCCTAATTGAATACATAAAATAAAAACGAACTTACCAATCTACTTTACTGCGTTATGAAATTGCTAAAAGTTACATATATTTGTTGAACTCTACGCAGTTAATGTCATAGATGTTTAATATTACAATGTATACGTTTTCATATATTATTTATGTGGAGTATTTTCTATGAAATCAAGATATTTAGAAGAATAAACATTGAAAAGAACAACGTTTACCATCCAACTAAAGCATCGTTTAGAAATTTTTTACAGTGTCTCATTTAACTCTTAAATACTATTAGCTGAAAATATTTTAAACATTAGTGTAATAAGCTATAGTAAAAAAAACAAAATAAGTTATGTATCGTCATTAGCACACTGCTTTCTGAAGACCAGTAGAAACTATAACGCAAACCTATATTGATACGATCGTTATATGCGTAATGAATAAATCGATGTCAGAATTATTGAAATTACCTGAATTATTACGGGAATAATTGATTTTAAAGCTTATTCTGGACACGAACATTCAAGATCAAACATAGAAACTGTTCTCAAGAACAGTCACATTTTTTTAGCTAAAATTAAAAAAATATACTCGTCTTATTCACAGAAATACTATGATTGAACACATGGGCCGAACAAACTCTTTTAGCTTTGGTTGCGACTTAGATTAAAACTGGGGTAATTATATCCATTTACCGCTAAGTATATATATGAAACAATTCCAGTACATCAATGAAGCTATTTTTACTCTCCATTACTTAATAGATATTAATGTGAATATTTTTCCTATCATGCGATCAATTTGTTATAAAAGGAGCGGGTTTCTTACTTAGTCGTCAAGTCATAATAATCTTGGTATAAATTAGTAGTACAGTTGATTTTTTATTCAAGTTTACAGGCGTTAAATAAGTTATATTTGTAAACGCTTGAGATTTTTGAATTTTGAATAAGTCTAAAATTAAAGCTTTGTAAATTTTAATTTTTCTGTATTCTTTTCACTTCGTTTTTATTATATTTTTATTAAATTGCGTTAAAGCATTCGCGCTGATTTAATCACATTAAATTTTTTCAAAAAACGTGAACATTTCCAAGTTAACATTCTGGCACTAAACTTTAAAATGTCAGTTTTAGTTTCATATTTTAAAATGCTATAATATTTTTATTTTATAAACAACTAGGTTGAGTCAAACGCGCAAACGATAAGTTATTCCTGCATTTATGTTGAGTTTCTTTCTTCGTCTGAGGATTTGAATAATAAAAGATTTATGTACATTTAATAATGTTCAAATCTCGGAATTCATTATATTGTAGTAAAGCAATCTAGTTTAAGTTCATATTCTTGGATCGGGCAGAGTTAATTACGAGGTACGTGCGGATTTATGAAGCTATGGTGTGAAAAAAGCGAGCCCGCGTTATTGCAGATTTCGACTTGCCTTGAAGTAGTTTGGTCATACTGATGTTGTGCACAATTCTACGTTGTCTCATTTTTGTGTGCTGTCTTGGTAAATATTCTCATCTGAACTAGATCATCCCCTGCGTAAAGCACGCTTCTTTAAAAATTTTGGTCTAAATTAGTAGTTCTGTTATTAATATTATTTTTTAGCAATTGATTTTATTTATATGTTCTCATGGTTATATGGCAGTGAAGCATCAGTTAATAACGGTTTTCGTATTGCTGTCAGTGTTGATGATCATCATTTTAATAATAATAATAATTATTATTATTATTATTATTATTATCATCATTATCATCATCGTCATCATAACTATCATCAACATCAGCGTTATCATCACTTAAATCCTTATCATCATCAACAACATAATATCATCAACATCATCATTATTATCAACATTTCATCGTCATTTTTTCGTTATTATCATCATAATTATTAACATTATCAAAATTCTCATCATTATCATGATGATGATCAACATTATAACCACCATCATCAACTATACCAGCATCATAATCAAGACCATCATTATTATTAGTATCATCCTCAGCATCACCATTACCATAATTAATATCATCTTCATAGTCAACATCGGCATTATTACATATGATTTGATAATGAAGGATCAGCTATGCAGAAAATAACTGGATTATTTCTTTTACTTTATTTGTCAAAATTGGAAACTGTTAATAATGTCTATTACTATTTATTCAGTGACAAAATTTCGATATTCTAATCAAACATAATTGTTCGTCCAATAATGACCAGAAGGATAAATCAACGACAGCATGAACAAAAAGTATAATCTCGTACACATTCGTTTCGTGCTTACTGGCGACTCATATATATACCGAGACTGTTAAGGATACAAAAACTATGGCTATTGTGTGAGTACCCGATACCAACATTATAGTACCGAAATAGTACATGGCACTAACAATCTTGTTGCCGAGTCGGTACATGGTACCATCATGATGGATTTCAATGTATGCTATAGTTCACCAAATTGAGAATTACAACTTTTCTGAACAGCTGTTACTCCAATAAATCCGTATACACTGGCCTTAATCGATATCAGTTATCACATTTCGCGGTAATCATGATAACATTCAATTCAATATATAACAGTTAGATATTGCTTGTGCCTGAGAACTAATATTTATGCAAGTACATATTAGGTTCTTTTGAAATGCGAGCTTTAATAAAATTCATTGTTCCCTTCTTGTGTGCAAAAACAAAAAGAAATTTTATCAGATATAAGAAAATTTTCTTTTTCATGGTCTTCTCAAATATCTACTCATGAACATATCCTTATATATAAATTGAAAAACAAAACAAGATAGAAATATTTGAACATAGAGAGAGTGTGGAAAATAGAAACCAATCAAATTGCGTGCGTCACATCCAGTTCAAGCTCAATGCTTGTACGTGATTCTTCTGCTTACATAAATCCGGCTGCAATTTGTTTATCCATAAGGCTTCGTATGTGGCTAGCTCCCTTTTGTTTCTGCAATTTAGTAATTACTTTGAATGCTACGTCTGGAGAACATATGTAAGCAGAAGAAGCACGTACAAGCATTGAGTTTGAACTGGATGTGACGCACGCAATTTGATTGGTTTCTATTTTTCACACTCGCTTTGTTCAAATATTTCTATCTTGTTTTGCTTTCCAATTTATATATAAAGATATGTTCATGAGTAGATATTTGAGAAGACCATGAGAAAGAAAATTTTCTTATATCTGATAAAATTTCTTTTTGTTTTTGCACGCAAGAAGGGAACAATACATATTAGGTGTTGCGAACCTAGTACCAAATAAATTTAATAATAACCAGAAGGATAAACCAAAGACAGCATAAGCGGAGAGTATACTCTCATGCACATTCGTTTCATGCTAGGTGGCGACTCATCAGTAGGAGCCGGTATTATGCCCTTTACCCACTATATATTTGGGTTAGTAATGCGGGAAAATAGGACGGTACAATCACCTAGATGAATGTGAAATCCTGCAGAAGTGAGGCTAACATCATATAAAGTCTCAAAAATGAGACTTCAGCGCTAAATCACTCAATATAATATATATACCGAATCTGTTAAGGGTACCAACACTATGGCTATAGTGTCAATATCCGATACCAACATAATAGTACCGAAATGGTACAAGGTATTAGCACTTTGTTTGCCGAGTCGGTACATGGCACCAACCTGATGAATTTCAATGTATGTTATATTTCACCAAATTGAGAATTACAACTATTTCTGAACACCTGTTACTCCAGTAAATCCATAAACACTGGCCCTGATCTATATCAAATATCACATTTCGCGGTAATCATAACATCCTTCTATGCAATATATAACAGTTAGATATTGTTCGTGACACAAAACTGATATATATATATATATATATATATATATATATATATATATATATATATATATATATAAGCATGTATTAGATGTTGCAAACCTTCTGGTCATTATTGAACTTATTTGTTACTAAGTTCGCAACACCTAATACAATCTTGCATATATATTAGTTCTCGACCGCAAGCAGTATCTAACTGTTATATATTAAATAGAAGGTCTCACCAGGGTATGTAGTGGGTGGGGCCATTGTTACTAGGTAACTGGGAACAGTGTTGAATGTTGTAAATCTCAATTCTGATGAACTATAGCATACATTGATATCTATTATGTTGTTACCATGTACCGACTCGGCAAACAGAGTGTTAGTACCATGTTCCATTTCGGTACAATAATGTTGGTATCGGGTACTGACACAATAGCCATAGTGTTGGTATCCTTAACAGATTCGGTGTATTTATTATATAGAGTGATTTAGCGCTGACGTCGCATTGTCGAGACTATATTATGTAAAATTTCTTTTCGCAGGTTTTCAAATTCGTCTAGGAGATCATACCGTCCTATTTTCCCACATTCCTCACCCAAATATATATTGGGTTAAGGGCGTAATACCGGCTCCTAATGATGAGTCGCCAGTTAACACGAAAGGAATTTGCACGAGATTATACTTTCCGTCCATGCTGTCTTTTGTTTATCCTTCTGGTCATTATTGAACTAATTTGTAACTAGGATCGTAATACCTAATTCATGATTGCAAATATATTAGTTCTCCGCCAAAGCAGCAACTAAATTTTATAATTGTTTGTCGTTTGATATTAGAATAAACCAATTCATGCTTCAATAATTTTTTGTTTATAAATATGAAAAGCTGACAAATTAATTTCTCGTTTGATCATAAAATGGTTTTTATTGTGTTTAATATTTTAGCCTGTGTTAACATGTTATCGCCAAACTTGACATGTAAGCATTTAACAAAATTGTAGACTTTGCTTTACTTCCCAAACAGAAGCACCCATACAGTTTGATATAGATTTTTAAGTCAATATCAGAAAGAGATAATTACAGGGTTCAAAAAACGAACTGACAAATAACATCTTAACAATGAAATTCAATAGATAGTTAGTTTAATATACAATACTATCACGGAAAATAAAACAGGCAATAATAACATATCTTTAACTGATAAATAATTAACATATTTCTTCAATTTACAATCAAAGACAGAGCCACAACTAGCGTGCAATCTACGATCATGAAACTGCAGTTTAGCAAACTAATCTAAATAATTGCATTTATAATGCATTGTGATGCAAATAACTTTTAGGCTTTCCGATGATATATATATTTGTTAAATTTAACCTAATTTCGTTAGGTTCATAGTTGTCATTCTAAAAATATGAAAATGAACTGCATAATACACTAAATTAGCTATTCTTTGAAAATACATCTATTTATAATTTAATCTTCCATCATCATATATGCAATGAAGAATGTGTATACGCCTAAATAAATGACGCTTGTGTGGAATTAAAGAAAAGCTAGACAATGGAGCGATTTTTAAGATTAATACTTCGAAAAATGGTAGTTTCAAATAATCCAATAATATGTCAAATATTAGGCGATAATAAAATAAAGAAATAATATTACATTTTGTGATATTAGTATTTGCATTCCATGAAAGATAATAATAAGATCAAATATGTAGGCAGTAATAATTCGGTATAACAGCTAATAAGGATTGAATCATAAGTGGTTTAAATTGAGGAAATATTTGCCAAAAGATGATATTTGCACCAATACTTTAATAAAGCTTCGTCAATCAATTTTAGGTTGTCTTGTTGCATGAACCTCAGGATTACTATAATTAGTCCTTGAGAAATGTATAAAAAGAGGAAGAGCAGTTCGGCTTATAGAATTATGCACCGCAACATTCAGACGAGTTGATTGAATTGAACATTACACACAGCTGCGTTGGCTCGAATATACAAATTATTTTCGATTAACTTTTTGATAAAACGACGAACTTTTTACAGAATACCTTTAGCAATTTCAAATGTATCTATCGTATGCAATTAAACTTCTTCATTAAACATCTTCCTAGCTAACACAAAAAAATGATTATTGAAACAATTTTTTTCAGCTGGGAAGCATTCATATTACTTTAATTGGTATAATATAATAATGTGTTAGTGTCTGATAAGTAATACAAACCGAAAACCATGATTTTGAGATAATTTGTACTTGTATTAGACCCAATACTCTAATTTATAATAAACCGATCAATAAAATTATAACCAACTACTATTATGAAATCATTCAGTCTGTTATTAGTATTTTTTTTCTAATTGAGACATAGCTTACTATTCAAATGTAAGAATATGGGTTTAAAGAAATATCTTAAAGCAAACTTCTCTTTCAGCATTATTCATTTGATTTTATATTTGATAGATGTGTTCTTCAATAAATGAAGAAGATTAAATTAGACATCAGTATAAGAAATAAATTTTATATCTTATTCTATTATGGGTATTACAGCAATTTTCACAAATGTTGTTCTGTATTATTATGTGGTAACTAGTCCAGGGCGATTACCCCATTCCCATTTTGATGTTTATTTAGTTCAGAAAATATGCATATTCCTACGTAATTTAAATAGAAAAATAGTGTATTTAGCGTGCTCTTATATTCTAAACAATATTTTACAAAACACTATGCGTACCAATTAATTGACAATACTTTCTTGCAAATTTATTTCTAATATTTGAATTGAATTTATCTAATAGTGTTATAACTTTTCGGAAAATAGTAAATTTTATATCATTATGATTTTTAAATTAACAAATATTTATTTTACTTTATCCTTTAATCTTATAAAAAGGAGGACATTTAAAACAAATTATGCTGTCAACACTTAACATTTTCAGGAATTAAGTGGATCTTGCTAATATATTTTACAGATTTCAGGTTCTTTCTTTAAAGAGCCAAATTCGAAGAAGCTTTTTGCACAGATATCTGAACAAGAAATATCAAATAACTGTGTATCAGGTGTTGCGCCCAACGTCAAAAATTAATTGAAATGGGACAAAAAGTATAAAGCAAAGTGAGCATGCACGGAAAGTTCAACCCAACGTGCACATTTGTTACGCGCTTAATGCCGACTGATTAATGGGTGCCGGTATTACGCCCTTTACGCACTCTATATTTGTGTGAGAAATGTGTAAACTTGCAGTAGTGAAGCTAACTTCATATAAAGTCTTCGACAACGCGACTTCAAAGCCAACTAAATATATATAATCTATACCGAGCCTGTAAATGTTAACAACGCTCCGTCTCTTGAGTCAGTATCTTATGCCAACACTATGGTTGCCGAATAGGTACATGGAAGCAACACTATAGATGCCAGTTTATTACATGCTGCAAAAACAATGGATTTCATGGTATATTAAATGTCACCAAAATTGAGAATTGTAAATGAGATTATACCTTTTTATGCTGACTTTGATTTATCGTTCTGTTATTATTTGAATTAACTTAGTTATAGTATCAAGTCTTGACTCAACAGACATAATGTTTGTACCCTTTACAGGCTCGGTATATATTATATATATTTAGTTGGCTTTGAAGTCGCACTGTCGAAGACTTTATATGATGTTAGCTCTCTTACTGCTGGTTTATTCATTCAAAGATTGTACCGTCCAAATGTCCCACATTCCTCACCCAAATATATTTTGGGTATAGGCGTGATACCGGATCCTATAGATGAGTCGTTAAAAAGCACGAAAGGAATGTGCACATGATAATAAAGCTTGCGTTCATGTTGACTTTGGTTTATCCTTTTAGTTCAATTTGCACTAATTGGTTACTTGTGGTACAAAATCCAATTCACAATGACCTTTATATTAGATTTCCTTAGAAACAAGTATCTAACTATAAAATACCTATACATACCTACTGGTAGATTACATTAAAATAGTTGATATACTCTAGGTAATCGTACGTAATGACTATGTGTATATGTGTGTCTATTTTTGTACATAATTCTTTGAAATATCTTTGTGAATTAATTGTGATCCAGTAATGATTAATGATATTTCACTAGTTAAATGCACGCCAAGTATTATGTGTGATTGTTTATACTTGAAAAGTGTTCCGTAAAGTAAACTTTCATTCACGGGTACTTTCATCTAGATGAAACTACAATTTTTAAATTAATTTATCTTTACAACGTTACATTTATTGCTTTACTCTTACTTTATAAAATGAAGTATTTACCATTGTTAGGAAGGAAGTTCAGCAGAAGCCAAATATTACCAGGTTAAATTTTCAAGAATAAGTAAAATTATGAGTTTAATAACGATAAGAATTTGAAATAAAATATGGTCAGCAAAGAAAGTGAGTGACTACTGAATGAATCAAAATAGGAAAATGGTAAAAAATAATGATATTTAATGCAAAGCTACATAAAAAATTTCTGCACTCTATAAGGTATCTAAACCAACAGACATAGTCGGATAAAGATTTATTAACAAAAATGTTAACAAATATTCCCAAATTAAGTCAAGAGATCCTTTTTCTTTGCACTTTCTAACACAATTTATTGTTGGGCTACAAATCAGGCATAGTGATTTTTATACCGCGTTTAAATTTCCTATGCTATAACTTGAATAAATGTTTATGCGTTGCCTAATCAATCTTGTAGAAACAAAATATTTTACAAACGGATACTCCTCGACTGCCTTTCCAGTCAAATATACGTCCCATCTCTACCCCCTGATGTGAAAAATCTGATCAATTGGCATTTCCATATTTATTGGGTTGATCCATTTTTATTTTCTTTATAAGGCGCATAGTTTCACTAATATAAATGATTTTACTGTTCAAACATTGAATTGCCAAAAGAAATTTAATGTTCTCCCTTTTATTGGGAAGCTAAGTTTGCAGGTTGACGGACTGATTTTTAATTGTTGGTAAACGTTTTGATGCTGCCGATTATATTTAATAGTTCATTTTTAAGTCAAGTATTACTATTCCCAGAGATACTTCTTTATTCCATCTTTATTATATATTTTCTGTTATGATTAAATCTACTTATGAGTGCCCATTAGTATTGAACATTTCTTACGGTCTGCCTAAATCAATCTTCCTTTCTTTCTTTGTGTTAGTCTCAGCCTTCTAATTGTCATTGATTAAATGACGCCCATTTTTGGCTTATACGGATGTTCTGAATTGTAATTAGGAGGGATAAGCATGCAGGTATCATTCTTAATTACAACGCCTTCTAATATTTGACAATTTTCCTTTAATTTGATATATATATATATATATATATATATATATATATATATATATATATATATATATATAAAAATTCCAACATATTATTTTCATTTAAATCAAATTTATGGACAACCTGCAATAAATGGTTAAATTTCATTAATGTATAATCTGAGAATTTGGAATATTTATATAGTCATTTAAACAGAACATCGGACACTTTGCATATAGAGGAGATCTACGTATTAACATCAATTCTCAAAGTCGCGAATAAAGTTTGTTGAAATCATGTTTGAGCATTTTAAATTTGAATTCAGAAGTAAATTGATTATTGGTGTATATATTTATTATAAAGTCGGTTTATGCAGTATAGTCTAAAGAAGTCTATTTCCAGTCGCCAGAACCTAATTTGACTGGAACATTTGGTACTTGATATAATCAGGTTTTTCAGTTAAGTTGGATTAATTTGGGTTGAATACAAGCAGCATACAACGACGAACAGGAAGCGGAAAACGTGCATGAGGAGGCAGGCACCCAGGCGCACTCACGCATGAAAAATTCACCAGTTTATATTCAAATCATGTATGAACTTCTATCGTTTATTTAGCTAAGGAATAAGGAATTTTCAAATAACAGTTTCCGCTTGGTATAAAACTTTTTTCATTTTCATCTTTAAATTCACATGGAAATGTGATTGATTTAAAGTGTGATTTAATATAGACTTTGTTCAGCTTTTGCACAAACGTTTTTCTTTTTACTGCCGTTTTAATTTCAAATGTTTCTGAACTCGCTACTTTAGTCATTGAATTATCTGATCGGCATATCGCATTGAGTAGCTATAGTATTTGTATGAGTAAACAATGGCTGAATTTTCCATTGCAGATACCTTCTTCATAAAATTTAAATTTATCAGGTGTTTTACTCCATAAGCAAACATCACTTGTTTATTAAGATTTAGAAATTTCAATTTTTATTTATATCTTCGACAAAATTTTTCGGATTTCGCGTCCACATTGAAAAAACGCATTCTAGCATATTTCGTCTATTGCTATGGTACGGATTTTCTATTATTTATCGATTTTTATACTTCGTGTATGTGTCAACAAGCGTTCCAGTATATCCGCTTTGTAATTAATTTTTTTGAACACCATCATTTAATGGCATGGAAATTATTCAGTACAGATTTTAATTATTCCGTGTTATAAATTTTGTATTAAATATCTTTTTTGAGATTGGGACACCACTATGGAAATTAATTTACGGTTCATTTAAGATCTGCACTCATTATTTTATTATTTTTGAAATAATGACTACTTGTCTCAAAATAAATAGACCAATGTCCTCTTTTAACTGTATTGCATTTAATTTGTCAGTATAAACAAAGTATTGCGTAATGTGGTAAATGCAATTCATCCAGTAGACCGGTTTCGTCCTTATCGGGAACTCATCACATATTGGCCATAACTTTCCGTGGACAGAGCTGGAACCTTGGCACGTCTGCCTGGGATCACCAGATTCCAAAGCAGTCGTGCCGAGGTTTGAGCTCTGCCCGCGGCAAATTCTGGACAGTACGTGATGAGTTCCCAATGAGGAAAAAACCGGACTACTGAATGTATTCAATGTACCTGTTTGGATGTAATTTTGCTCTTCAATACAACATTTATTACTCAATTAGCATTAAAATTCTCAAATTGTTATCCGTTTTGTGAACCTTTACTACATCACACATTATAGGTGCGACGATATCGCCTTGTATATTTGTTAACATGTGCTTGATCCAATTAGCCAGTAGAAAATTTAACATTTATCAATAAGTTCACTTCTACTTGAAAATTGTATCTATATTATTGAGTTGTCTAAATATTTGATCTTTACCATCAGATTGTCTCATCAGAATCGTTGTTACTCATTTGATCTATACGAAATATATCAAATGGTTTGTTGTTCCTTCATTTATGATAATTATGATTTCATTATTGGGTTTACATTTTACATATTTGTGTCAACTCAATTATTGCTTTGAAAAATTCACATTTAACCTTATCTGTATCTGAGAGAAATTTCTCTGCATAGGTAATTTTCTCATTTTTAATTGATTTATCATTCTCAGTAAACGTGTTCAAACCACGCTTAATTAATTCCTTTTTGTACACGTTAAATTCCATTATTTAAATAATGCAACATTTGCAGTAATCTTATCTACGGAAGGTTTAAAGGTGACCGAAATTTTCTAAATTTTCCTCATATCGTATCCTGATCATATTAATCCATCGTTCATATGCACTATCTATAAAATCTTCGATATATATATATATATATATATATATATATATATATATATATATATATATAATCCTCGCTGCGCAAAAATAATGTCATATGAATTTCATTCTATTTTTTAAAACATAATCAGTTCCAATTCTCGTTTCTCTAAATTATGAACCAAAGTATAACTTTTATTTGTATGGCAATTAAATACCAAGTAACTCTAAATTGAAAAATATTTGCAATAATATGTTTCAATCAAAATTTTATGAACGAAATATTCTTCTTCCTTGTTATTTGTCTGACGTGCGAAAAGATGTATCGTCAAAAAACCCTGTAGTTTCATTTACGCGTAACTACATTTGAATGAATTTTTCGCAGTTATATATACAAGCGCACACATATACGCATGATGTACACTTATCTAGTGAAAAGATTACTCTTTTTATGAGATTTACTAATAAGTGTAGATGAAGCAGCTTCTAAAAAGTCATATTTTTTTAATTTTTCTGAAAATTTGTGTGGTTACATGAGCTTGATATTGACAACATGGCATAGACGACGGCCAGACTATTTCGAAATCAAAATATGACAGTAGAAATAAAAGGATTCACCCGAATAGATTCAGGTTAAGATTTAGGATTGTTTTGCTTATTTGACGTTTAAAAAAAACAATAGGACAATAATGGGCGTATTCCAGAGTATAAAATTCAATGCTTGCGCAAAGTTAATTGGTCTAACTGACTGCGAATGAATGATTCCCATTGTTCTGTTTCTATTATTTACTAATTTAAAATACACCTCCATGTCAACCTGATTAGAGAATGAATCTCATGGACAATGTCACTGACTATAGCGGATTTGAAATCTTCTTTGCTATCTTGCTTAAATTTATAAGCTGTGAATTTTCTACTTTTGTAAATGTTCATTACGACTTTTAACACGCTATGGATAACTATTGCAATTTTATGCGCAAACGTAAATCAATTTTCGATTAGAATGTGTTGATTCTTTATATAAACGCTCAACAGGCATTTAATTGCAAGAAAAAGGATTATTTTTGCTTTATAAATCATTTTAGATCATTACATTTTACTCATTTAAGGCATTTTGGATGGTACGCACCTTTAAATAATTACCCTGAAGCATACAGCTCTATGTTTTTGTTATTTGTCGTTTTTATGTAATTTTGCTCTAATAACGGTTTACTCAGAATAGATTGCCGATATGTTTGGTTTGCGCACCGCTTTTTCTTGGAAATTAACTTTCATCAAAATGGTTTGTTATTTTCTGCTGAATAACATGCTTAGGAGATTGAGTTTACATTGTGGTAATGGATCCACTATCCAGCCCATGACTAATTTCGACATATTTTAGTCTTTAAACTATCGAGAAAGAACATGTTGTAAGAATTTCGATCGTCAGCATCTCTACCAACCATTATAGAAGGGCTGACGCATTAAAATCTTCATTCATGTCACGTATTTAAATAATTTTAATAATAATGACGAAGGTATCATTGGCATAACATTGAAAATCATGACAGTAAACTCTTGAATCTTTTACATTTCCAGGTGCATCGATTTTTGGGTTTGATTGACGGGTTCTCACGTTTTCCGTCATTTTGAAGCCGTCCACCAGCTGCTTGTCTGAAAATGACATTTGATCCAGATTTTCCGAATTTTCCGGACTACATTTCCGGTCCCATCTTCAGTGTTGACGTCATATTTACAGTACAAATAAAAAATTGTGGAAAATGTTGCATCCTCCTTCAAGAGTGAGAACCCATCAATCAGGGCCAAAAATCGGTGCACATGGAGATATCAACGATTCAAGATTTTGTCCACCTACGAGTGCTATCAGGTGTCCCGCCCAAGAAAATGGCGTCTGGATAACAAAAAGGTAGGAGAGCACTACGCATTATACATCAACATTTAAGCATGACAGTAGTTTCAAATTATTTTTTTTAAAGAGATTTCCATTTAGAACATGTAAATATTGATGAGATGTCTCCTTAGCGGGCTTTCTATTGCAAAATCGTTGGCTGCCTTTAGCTGCTGACACATAAACTCGATTTGTAAATGAAATATAAAATGAAAGAAGATGAATTTTACAATGAAATGAATATGGGTGTGTTCGAAATGCTTGTTACCACGTGCTTAATGCACAAGTTATTATATTTTTTTAATGAAATTCTTGGTTTTACTTGAA
This sequence comes from Eudiplozoon nipponicum, assembly GCA_029291075.1. NCBI lineage: Eukaryota > Metazoa > Platyhelminthes > Monogenea > Mazocraeidea > Diplozoidae > Eudiplozoon > Eudiplozoon nipponicum. The sequence goes on from JAQBSW010006965.1 coordinate 16,919, forward strand.
CAGGATATATTCTTTTGAATTGGGCGTAATTTCAGTTTTGGTAATCTGTACTTGACTGGCCTGACATTTCCTCAGCAAGGTGCATTTTTTTCCTTTTCTCCAAATTTACGTTTATAATTGCTCGATTTTCACAATATACACCTGCTATCATTTCGTCTTTTGAATCGTACATATTGGGGACGTTCTAGAACAGGTAATTTAATAATTCTGTTTTTCATGTCTTATTTCTATCCAGGTTATTTGATGGGGTGTTTTGCTACGTAAAAAGTTCACATTCTGTTTGCCTAACACTAAGTTATCAAATTAATAATTAAGTACGATCAGCATGGAAGCTAATTTTTCATTTTGAGGACACAAGCAAATTAGCTCAAGATTTAGCAGGCATGAATTTAATAGATTCAATTGGAAAACTAAGGATTGAAAACGACTTGGCATCTGTGGTGTTCTCATTTAATAATAAGTAAGGAGCCTCTACATTAGTTAGAGTAACCGATTTTTATCACCAACCTGCCTTTATTAAATTGACAAGGTGAAAATATTTATGCTTAATCAAGAATGTTACTTGTTTGAAGTATGTTTTCATTTTGATACATGAAGATGATAACTGAACTTTTCTCTGGACTCATTAGCAGAAAATGAAACGTTTAATGCATTCTACATGACACCTTTTAATGAAATTGAACTATTTGTGTATTAGTTCATATAACTTAGCGACGAGACTCCAATCAGTTTTTAGTAGTAAGCTAAAATCATCCTTTCATATTTGAAATTGTCATATAAATGTTCATGTGCGACTTTTTCATATTTAAGCCAAATAATACAAATAAAAAAGCAGCGCAGAGGATAATATTTGTGACATTCCGCGGTCGCAATTAAATCCACAGGAAGTTGTGCATGATCTGACTATAAATTGGCGAATTTAGTATGTGTTTCTTTGGCCGTGTAGTTCTTTCTTGTTATTATTTGGCCCAAACAAGCAATCTAATCTTCTTTTGATTTGCTATATTTATTTCATAATGAAATAAATACTCCAGCCAAGCCGCAATTGGGTGGAAAATTTGCCATGTTTCCTTTGCTATCTAAACACGCCATTATAATAAATCTACCCATCAATATACAAATTACTACTAAATTCAAATGAGGAAAGATATAAGATTCGGTGGTTTAGATGTATCTAAATAATAAAATTAATAAACAGTAGAATGTTTTTTATTACGTCTATGAAGATATACACTGAAATGTAAAAGAATAGACAACATTATAACGAATTCTTTAAATTAAGTTTTCGATCATGAAATAAACACCAATCCCATTGAGTTTAACCAATCGTCGAACAACAAAGCAAAACTACCGCCAGTCGCAGGCATTGACGCGTTTCGACTTTCTATGGTCATCATCACAGTAGAACGGCCAACTGACTAGCGAGGACCAAACAGCATATAAACAGAAATAAAGATTAGATATGCGGATTTCACCTGATGTAGTCTCGCATGAATTGAACTTGACTGGAAGTGTTTGCGGCTCATTTTTGTGCAATGCATATGAGGCTTCTAGAATTTATAGCCACATATCCAATTTGCTTTCCTTACATTTGATTTTCGGTTCGATCCTCGTCAGCGAGTGTGCCGTCGTGCCCTATTGAATATCGTAGTAATTCAAAATTTGAGTGTAGTGGTTTTTTCTGTTGTGCAAATTTTAAGTTACAATTGAATTGGTGCCAATTAAAAGCTCGCAAACTTAATATATGAACATGTTATTACTACTCGCGTTTAACTGATTTGATTTTAATCTCTGCACGATAGATTGAAACTTGGCAAATTCTTCGAACTCAAATTCTCCACTGAGGAACTTTCTACTTAATATGTACGATTTATTTTTTTTTGCAAAACTTCGTATAACTGCGTTTATAATCAGCTTGAGAGTAAGTAATTCCAGAAAGGTTTACAGAAATGATTTGCAAGATTTAGAGTCAAAGTTATGGAACGTTGGATTGACTATCGCAAATTACTTCTGTTTTCAGTAAAACAGCATGAAACTCTTGTTTAATCAAGGCAACCGATTTTGATCATAATTAAAATGGCCAATTTTACCCTTTAAAGCCGTGATTCAATGTAAGACATTTCATTTGTGATAAACAGACGTTTATAGATTCTTAATATCATAAAATTTCTCGTAAATGTACCCTCAAGATATTTTTTAAAACATCTCTTTTAATATTGCACTGCAGTTTTGTTTTAAGAAGTAAATTTCAATTAAAATTTTATCTTTTGTTCTAAATGAATCTTTAGATTTACTCTCTATTGTGTAAAGTGATCACAAACTAAATATTTTTTATCTTAAGTGTATACGTTACAGAACATTCAACATTGTCTACGGAAAACAGTAAATGACGAGTATATGAAAAGACGCAAATAACTATTTTTTACATTTGAATCTAACGTTTAGTAGCTATAAAATAAACTGTGCTTTTTGTTTAAGATATTTACTTTACCAGAATATTTTCTAGTCTAAATATTCAGTATCAGAGAGAAAGCAATGTTATTGCGCAAATTGAGCCAGTTTACGGAAAACACAGGACTAGACATCGTACATGCATGAATCAATTTTATTACTGGTTAGGTTAAGTCTCTGCATTTTGCTTCACAAAAGCCTCTAAGAAAATTGGAATATTTTTCGAGTGAATATGTTCATAAGAAAACAATATAAGATTTTCTGACGTCAAATTTTTTTCACTCATAAAGTTAATAAAAGCTTGCCCGGTTTTCAAGTCAAGTAGATTGTTCTCTCTTATTTATGCCAGTGAAACATAGAAAATGACCAATTAAAGTGGCCACCAACTGAACTGCTTTAAAAGCTGATGAATTTACACTGAACTGCAAAGAAACCATTACAAATCGTCACGTAAAAACCGTTACCGCCATGTTATTCAAGCATTTATCGTAGATAGTTGAATGATAACATGTTATGCGTCTGCACATTTGTGTCCTTGAGATATAACTTGCTATATGGAATAATAAATCACGCCAGTCCACATTCACTGAAACCATGAGTCACCTATAAAAATCCTAAAATAGCTAAAGACAAGTAGGGTTTGGTTGATTGGCATGATTACTTAAGATTTTCTACATATTCTATTCTAAAACTAAGTGCGCTGAAGGCCTAGAAACTGGGTAATTTATTTATTTAAAATTTTTACGCCGAATTAAATATTGAGTTAAAAATAAACTTTTTATAATGAACATAAAAATGCCTACTAATGTCTTTGTCTAGCATTACACGTAGGTATTTCTAAATCGTGCATAATTACAAGCAATTTTGCTTGCTCTTATTGAGTGCGCCATAGAATTGGATGCAAAATCAGGCTCTATTCTTAAACTAGACTAGTTTCATCCTAACAAAGCAGTCATCACATGTTGCCAAAATTGTCGCGGCATTGATTTAAGCTGTCAGCTTTCATTTAAAATTGTTGGATGCGTGTAAATTTCAATTTTACACCGACTGTTGCTTTCAATCTTCTATTTAGTCATTCTTTCTCGTGGCTGTTGCTTTCGATCGTAAATTCGAACAAGGCGTCCACGATGTTCATTATAAGGAAGACACCATGCCATCTCGTGAAGTGACTTGATGACTACATGTTTATATTGCCTTTGAACTTTGATTCCTACCAGAAGTCTAAATTATTAACTGAACTGTGTATTAAAGGCAATAATTGCTATTTGGTATTTATCAGAAAATTGCAAAAGTTCGCGGCTTAGGTGGCGTAGGTTAGCAGTTGCAAGACTAGCGTATATTTAGACAAGAACGGTAGACAGCCGCTCACCGTCTCCACAAACATCGATTTTTAGCAATGATAGTCGGTAGCGCAAACGAATTTTCAGACATAAAAGAGGACCTAGAAATAGACAAACACGAGGGAAGCGATAAAGATTGCACACAATCAATCTTCTAAAACAGAAAACGACACACAGTTCAGAAATACTTACACGGAATATATTAAATGGGAACAGACCACTCCCATTAAAGCCACAAGGAAACATATTTCAGCCAATCAAGTCTAGAATGTTAGACGTTAGAAATTAGGACGGATTTTATCAAATACACATAATTTTTTTATTAGAGGGAATAGTTAAGTGCTGCTTTTGCGGAAAAAAGTAAATAATAATGTGATATATACACCATGGAGAGCCAAACAAAATTGATGAAAAACAGTAAATGTGTCTTGTTTTCTTCCACATTCAGACATTGTTGGGAAAATTTTGAAAAAATGTCATAATTAATTTATAAAGTAAAATAGATACAACTGAAATTTAAATAAAAAAAAAGAATTTATAGAAAACACTAGAGACCCTCAAAAACAATCTAAATTAATGCTTTCCAATTTTAGCCAAGTCAAAAATGACAAAAGTCTACTTGATAATTTGCTTTTATTGCAAACTATTTAACAAGTAGACTTTTGTCGTCAAGTAATTTCCTGAATTTCCGCGAGTGCAGCTCAAAATGAGGTTTTGTTTAACTGAGCCACTGCACCTCTGCGCCACCCAAGCCACGCAGTACATTCAGTATTCAGGCGTACACAGATTTATGGTCTTGGTCAGACTTTCGATGTGGTGGAGCAAATTTTGCATTGTTTTTAACATAATATTTCAAATGCGCGACCACGACCTTTCATTATTGAATAGACACTCTGGCATCTGCAGAATTTTCATTGCTACGGAGGCTTATTCTAGGCCAATTATATTATTTTTGTTCACAATTCAAATAAAATATATATTGAAAATTCATAATGTATTTATCAGAATTACTGCGATATGAGCTTGGACCGGCGCTCGATTTTCTCAATTATTTGTTATTTATTAACTGCACAAAACAGACGGCAAATTATGTACAATTTACCTTCATGCAACAACTTACGTTTTTAGTTAATATTTCCGTTAATTGCAGAGTACGTGGCATTGATTTCAACCCAAAATTCCAACGGGCCACCACCGATCTATCATTGAATAACAGACAACATGCAACGTAGGTAGTTTTGTTTATATATAATAAATATTTTCAAAAAAGGACGAAACTGGTCTACTTGATGAATTGTATTTGCTACTGTATGCAACGTTAAATTTAATTGAACATGCTCTATTTAAGAATAATCCTCTCATAAAATTTTGAGGGAACAAAAATTTCCTGAGCTGGAATATGACAGATATGATGCTGACATACATTTGTCAATACAAACTAAGAATTGTATAGTGTTAGAAAGGCAATTCATCCTGTAAAGCGGCTTTGTACTTATTGGGAACTTATCAGTTACTAGCCAGAATTTGTCACGGACAGGGCTCGAACCTGGGTATGTCTACTTCTGAATCTGGTGCTCTAACCACTGAGCCAACCTGCTACACACTACACAAAATTTTCAATCACATACTAACTAATGTAGCTAAGTTAGTCTTTTTTCCTTTAGGTGGAGCTTATATGGCATCTATTCAGACCGAAAGTTCCAAACAACTATCTCCAATCTGTCCTTACTTAACAGACACCACGCTATATATGGAAGTGGAATTAAAGTAAACATTTATATAATTAAACGTACATTGGTTGCGCCGGCGGTGAAAAAAATTACTATAATCAAGGATGCGAACTTGATATAAGCACCTGACCCATTAATTATATACAACAGTCAGAATAATATAAGAAATGTATTCTGTAGAAAAGGCAGTTCATCCAGTAGACCGGTTTCGTCCTTATTGGGAAATCATCAAAAAAACATGCCCAGATTCGAGCCCTGCGTACGGCAAATTCTGGCCAGTATGTGATGGGTTCCCAATACGGAAAAACCGGTCTACTAGACGAATTGCCTTTTCCACCTTATACAACTCTTAGTTTATACTGACAAATGTATGTAATTAATGGGGCAGGTGTTTATATCAAGTTCGCAACCTTGATTATAGTAAATTTTATCACCTCCTGCGCAACCAATGTTCGTTTAATGTTGAGGACAGTTAGAATTTCACGTCTAAATCAATGCCAAACAGGCACCATCTCTAAAATCTGGTTTAACATTGATTATTACATACATTGCGCAGCTTTTGTTACGTAGTGGACGAGTTGAAAGATTGCGAAGCAAATGTGCCTTTTTGAAGCACTAATCGCGGCAATTCTGACAAGTATGCGATAAGTGCCAAATAAAGGTGAACGCGATCAACTTTATAAATAATATTTCCTATCGTGTGCGAAGTTAAGTTTATATATATATATATATATATATATATATATATATATATATATATATATATATATACATAAATATACATATATCTAATTAGGGAAGAAAGAACACATTAATAAAAAACTCAAAATGTATAAATATGTATGATTGTATAGCGATGATTAGTATTCACGAAATAAATGGCCTTTATCCACTTTGTTATTAATGTGTTCTTTCTTCCTAATTAGAAATATAACAAATAATAACAAAGTGGATAATGGCCATTTATTTCGAGACTACTAAACTTCACTCTGCAATATTTCATTTATTTACATCGTGGGATTACATTTGAATATGCTGGTAGCAATAAATCGGACTCGGTTTTATTTCTGTTTATTGTTTTGTCGGATTAGTAAGTGTGTATGCTTATTTGTCAGTGTGTGTGCCTTTGCATGTAAAGTTCTTTCTCATTGTATTGCAAAGTGATGTCTGAGATCTGGTTATAATTGTATTGATGGATTGTGAGCACTCCAACGTTTGCATTGTTGGCAGTTTTGTGTACGAATGCTATTTTACCGAGTTTTGTCTTTGGTTTCGTCTCGTTTCTCCATTTTGTTCTGTCAACTTGGTAACAGCGCAGGTGTGGATTGCAGAGTTGAATGCTCATATTGTTAGGAAATTTCTGTCACCGTAAGTGCAGATATGTTTCCCCTTCAGTTTTTTGCCAATCTGATCGAATGTTTGTTGTGTCTGGTTGAGGGCGTTATCGGTTTTGCCTGGATACTAGTAAATTGTTGTGGAATTTTGATATTCATGGCCAGTCGATCAGAATATCATGTTGATGAATATTTGGCCAGGATTATGTTGTTTCATAAATATGGCTTCATAAATTTGTAATATTTTTTCAGATTTTGATAAATTGGTCTATTTGACGGAAAGTTTGTAAAGTGAAGTTTAGTAGCCTAAAATAACTGGTCATTGTATCCATGAGTATTAATGCGTTTCTTCTTGCTAATATATATATATATATATATATATATATATATATATATATATATATATATATATACTATTCATGGTATATATAGAAGTTGTCTATTCAGCGGTTGTTGGCAGATCAAATATAATTAAAGATAACATGGTAAGGCGTAGATTAAGCATCATTTAATTAAACTGGCACAATGCTGTTTAATTGTATTAGGTGTGTCTATAGGTACATTTATACATTTAAAATGTATTTCTGTATTATTTTCACCATCTATGTCTATTTGCTCTTGCTAGGCTTAATTTGTTTTATTCTCGATTGTAAAATATGTTTACGATTCGTCTTAAAATTTGGAAAAATGTTTGTGCTTATTTGGCATGTGAGTTTATTTTAATTTGATATATTATTATAATTCTTAATTTTTATGTATATTTGCATTTATAACGATTCGACTATTTTGCATGTACTTTCAGTTAGCGACATCACATTGAATCAATTCAATGAAAAGCAAGAATTGTCGAAAATCAGGTGATCTTATCGCAAAATAAATTATGTCTATTTTTCATATGTAACTATTTATAATTCGAAATGCGTTTTTTGTAAGCTATAAGTAAGAATACCTGTTGAAAGTTTCAAAGGTACTTTAGCTCTTTTAGTCTATAAATATTTGATCGGTATGGATTTTTGATGCACTAAATGTCAGTGGAAAACTTTTCTTTAATAAATTTTGCAAATGTCAGAGAAACGAACTGTCTTCTTTTCGTTTTATTCCAATAAGTAATAACAATGTACTAACAGTGAACATATAACTTTTTTCCTTTACCTGTAATGATAATCATAAATATGCACATCGTATTAACTAAACTAAGCAGGGAAATGTAAATCGATATTTCATAAATCGCACGTATTTATTTTATTCTTAGTATGTATGTCTAACAGAGAACTATTTATTATGGTTTATTTAACATTTTAAACATTGCTAAAAGATCATTATCGCTTCGGGATTATAGTTCAACGAAGGCGCCTTAGAGAAGCAAATTCACAATAAACGCTCGATCTGCATCAGACAATAAAACAAAGCACACATTAATTAAACATAAAAATTTAAAATTTACGATTTCTCCATTTCACCTAATAAATGCTCTCTTTTCATCATAAGGAACCAATTTTTTTCTGCATTTGCATTTTTATGATTAAAGTGAGCCTTTGCTAGCTAATCAACGTTGTTATGTGAAGCGGTATGACATCTCTGTTATCCGGATTTTACATGCGCTACCCAGAACAGTTGTTTTAATAATTTCCGTTACACGATATTCGATGCACATAAGAAGCAAAGATGATCTATTATTGGTTATTTGAGTAGTCAGTCAGTTACAATTTATAGTATAAGAAAAAAATCCGATCTAGATTAAAAGATGTATTAAGGGGCCAGAAAAAGGACACATCAGAATTTCTCGACATCACACCGCTCTCCGTAAACGAAGAAAGCTTTACGGTAGAAAATAATCGTAATTTTCAGTCAACTAGAAAACATATTGCAGCAGCAGACTACCAAAATTATAATTGACGGTCTTTGAATACAGCTTATATTCCCTGCTTGGATTATAAGTTCGTCAAATTGAAGAAGCGTTTAAGCACGATCCAGTTTCTGTATTATTTTTCACAAATTTCAATTAAATTAAGACTTTGCCCTCAATAGAAAAATAAATAAGAAATTTTAACTATCCATACCAATACGTGTGGTACTGACAACATAATTAATCCCGTAAAGAATAAACCGAATCACAGTTAGAAAGCACTAAAAAAAGCAAAATATTTCTATACCCACCTATCCTTGTAAAATTGTAATAAATACAAAAAGAACACAGTTTGAATATTCATGCATTCGATCAACGCAATCTAATATTAATCTGGACACACTTAAGAGGAAGTAGCAATTAGAATCCGTCAGCCAAACAAATGCTAACTGAACAGACGTCGTCTAAGGTAACGTTGAAAACATCGTCATCAACGAAAGAATTAAAAAGTGATCAAGCATTGAAACATTACCGGTTAGGCGAAAACATTAACAAAAACGAATAGCACAATGCCCACGTATTTGTGAAACTAGAGAAAAAATTAATGAAAAGAAAATATTGACTTTAAAGTCGCGTTCTTCAAGAATTTATATCAAGCTAACTAATTACAGTTCGTTTACACATATGTATCGGAGATTGTACCGTCCATTTATCACACATTCGTTGAACAAATATGTGGGCATAGAGCGTAGTACCGACTCCAACTGATGAGTAGATAGTATGTATTAGGTCATGCGAAACTAGTGACAAATTAGTTCAGTTGTGACCTGAAGGATACACCAAATACAGCATGAACAGAAAGTATAATCTAATGCACATTCGTTTCGTGCCTACTGGCGACTTATCTGTAGAAGCCGGTATTACGCTCCTTAACCATTATATATTTGGGTGAGGAATGTGGGATAATAGGACGATACAATCTCCTAGACGAATGTGTAAACCTGCAGTAGTGAAACTAACATTTTATAAGGTCTCGACAATACGACTCATCGCTAACTCACTCTATATAATATATATATACCGAGTCTGTAAATGATGCTAACGCTATGGCTATTTTCTTAGTAACCGATACCAACATTATAAAGCCGAAAAGGTACATGGACCTAACACTATGGTTTCCGAGTTGTTACATGGTACCAACATGATGGATATCAGTGTATGCTATAGTACACCGACTTTGAGCATTACAAATTTTTTTGAACACCTGTTACTCCAGTAAATCCATACACTCTGGCCTTGATCGATATCAGTTATCAAATTTCGCGGTAAGTATGACATCATTCAATTCAATACGTGACAGTTAAATACTATTTGTTGCGGAGAGATAATATATATGCAAGTATGTATTAGGTGTTGCGAATCTTGTAAGAAATTAGGTCAGATGTGTAGCTAGTAAGCTCGAACCAAATGTACGCATGAGATTGTACCTTTCGTTTATACCGACTTTGGTCATTCTTCTGGTCCTATTTGAACTTAATTGTGACAAGCTGCGTAACACTAATTACAGATTTACAAGGGAAATATTTATTTTTTGGTAAAATAAGATTTCTGGTATTTCTCCTATATGCAAAAAAGCTAAGCTTTCGAGTATGGAAGATATAAATTATAATTTATCACGCGAATGAAAGGAATTTATTTGAAAATAATTTTAAAACTGTTCCTTAAATCAAGTTTTCGAGATCGATATAAACACCAATCACATTTTATTAAACCAGTTGTAAAACAGCTAATATACGATCAATCACACATAATGAGTTATCTCCAACTTCCATAATCTTCAACATAATACGAAAGAGAACATACTGGCGAGAATGGTACTGCAACTCTTATATAAGGAAGCAAAATTAAATATGCGTTTCTCACCTCCAGCATTTTTGCATATGTATTTGACAGGTAATCTACGCTGCACAATTTTTACGCAGCCAAAAAATTAATCTTGTTATATCTATCACCAAATTTTAAATAAAGCACACAAATAAACAATTTTTGATTGAACGGGTGCTGGTAAAATTTCTTAAAATGAAGTTTGCCAGCATGATATTAACCCGCATCTTATTTTATCTAACCATTCACATAATAGTTAAACTAACGTCAGTCACACGTACTAACGCGTTTCAAACTTCCATGAAAATCATTAGTGCCTGACGGCAAAGCAATTAGCGAGGAATGAACTTTGATGTATATTTAGGGAAAGTTAAATAGGTTAGGCGGCTTTTACCATTAGTTATCTTGGACAATTTTTATTTGAATGGTTATGTATGATGAACAGACCATTACTACGGTTCGAGCCCTGTCCGAGGCAAATACTCGGCTGTACATGAAGCGTTTTCAAAAAGAACTTAACTTGTCTTCTGCATGAATTCCCTTTACTAAATTACGCAGTGCTTAGATTATACTGAAAAATGTATGCATATAATTAAACTAGTGTTTATTACAAGTTGTTAAGCATGATTAGTGGCTGTTTATATACATTAAGAATTTGGATTTAACCACGCAATCAATGATTGATTAATTGCATAACTTAAGTACATGCTACGAAATATGTGATAATTTAGTTTTTGTGATGACGGAAATTACGGAGTGTAAATTATTTGTCAAGTAGTATGCATACGAATCTACTGGAAGTGAGGGCTGATTATCTAACATTTCTATCTTTGTATATGCATTTAGGTTTGACATTCGCCAGTCAGTTTGCAGTCGTAATCTTGTGATAGACATAGATTGTGTATTTTTTATGTTGTGCGACTGGATAAATAAAATGATTTTGGTGTTTATTTCACACTTGCAAATGTAAACGCCCCGGCTTCAAGTAAATGCCGTACGACGTTACAAACTCGGTTAAGGTGCTCTGAATAGAGATTAGTTGCTGATATGGGGCCCTTAAGAGGGCCAGGTAATACGTTCGCTTGAAGTCTTCCGAAGTGAAGATGTCCTAGAGCCTTGGGTGGACTCTGGTTGAGTTTTGGCTCCCGTGGTTGAGCTGTGATCGCGTTGTGTATGGTGTCATGCAGGTCCTGCACTCAATTGGCTCGTCTCTCTGGTATCTCGCATCAAGACGAGTAGGGATTGACAACCGGTAAAGTGCAATATGCGCTGACAGCCGATCGAGCAAATACGCGAAGCAGGTAGAATGCAAATGCCACAACTGACTTGCATGGTAAATTACCGTGCTTAAATAGCATGCAATGTGTGCTTGCATACTATTGGTTAAACGTCGTTTAACGTGGTTAAACGGCAATTTGCTTTTTTCTCATTGGTGCAACGTAAATAGATTTGAATTTTATTTACGCAATATGTCACCGATTGATTTGTGTCGTTACAACACTTTCCTCTCTGAAAAAAAAAAGAAAAAATATTCCTCTCTGCGAGGCTAGATAAGAAATGCATGACAGAGTTCGAACCAAGTTAAGGAAAAATATGATGAACCATAAGTGCTGGGCTTAAATATGCTTGTTGGTTGCTTCAACAATGATATGATGCCAGGTAACCACTAGGAATTGCTACACAAATTGTTAGCTCTAGTGGACGGTCATAGCACGTGAGGCAAAATAGAGCAGTGTAAGTTTTTGGAGCCGCAGCGTGAAGATTTCGAGGTAAATCGCCTCTGAATTTGCCAGGTTTAAGATAAAAACCTAAGCAGGTTGGATCGTTGTCAGTGTTTGTATACGACCAAAGGAGCTAAAGTGCTCGACGTTGTGGTCATGGCATTTGTAGTGGTCTTTGTGAAATGGATAAAGTTGAGATATGCCTTGAAAGTGGCCTGTACCATGATATGAAGCTGATCACTACTTAGTGTTGCTACACGAAAGCGTTAGCAACTAAGTAGCTGGTCATACCAAAATGGGCAGTGTAATGTCATGTGTGAGAAGTACATTATAATGTGAAATATATATACATTAAAATCAAAGGTAATTGCATAAAAAAATGTATACGAACATTGCCTCAGAGGTGGCATAATACCAAAGAACTGTTCAAAAATGCTACACAATTGTTAGCTAAGAACAGGTGGTTATGCCACGTGAGACAATTACTAAAAATTAACGTAAAGCTTAAAAAAAAATTTATAGTTAAATGTTAATGTTTAAAAAAAATTAATTACGCGTTATACAAAGCAGGTTATTGAGATTGTGGGCAGACGGAGCCTGAGACGTGTGTAGAAGGTTGAACGCTCTCGGGATCAGGTGGTTCGATAAACGGTTTCAACCTGTCTATGCTTACTGATGTCGGTGTAGCGCCTTGCATAATGATGAAGTATTTTGGCTGTTTTAGTAAAATCGGGTAAGGACCGCGATACTTGGGTTGTAGTGGTGCAACAACAGTATTGTTGCGAACGAGTACTCTCTTGCAGCTGTGGAGCTGTGGGTGAACGAAGACTGGACGAGGCGTGTGTCTCGGCTGCTGTTTGGACATGTTACCGAAATGAAGTCGAAGGCGGGTAGCTTCGTTTTGTGGGTCATCTTGTGCCGGCAGTAGACGTGGGAGCTGACTGGGCAGGCGTAGATCCATGCCATACAAGAGTTGTGACGCAGACGTTTTAATGGATTCTCGAGTACGAGAACGCATGGCCAGCAGAACTAAAGGTGGTGCATCGACCCAGTTGCCATTAATGGACGAGGATGCTAAAGCTGCTTTGAGTTCCCTATGCATTCTCTCTACCATGCCATTAGCTTGGGGATGGTAGGCAGTCGTCTGGCGTAGGATGCATCCCATGTACCGCAAGGTGGTTTTGAAAAACAAGTGCCTCTGTCCGTGATGACCTCATTGGGAACACCATAATTGGATATCCATGCAGAGATAAACCGTTAGTTACTTCGTCTGCAGAAATGGTGCCAAGAGGTAATGCCGCAGGCCACCGTGTAAATCTATCGATCGTAGTTAGAAGGTAGCTGAAACCTTGAACCTTTGTCAGATGAACTATGTCGATGTGGACGATGGCTAGGCGAGAAGTAGACCGAAAATATTGCAACTTAGAACGGGTGTGTCGTGTGATCTTGTTTTTCTGACAAATTGCACACTCTGAGACCCATCGTTTAACATTCTGCCTAAGTCTATGACCCCAGAAACGATCTGTAGGAAGTCGGACAGTCGCTTGGCTTCCTGGGTGAGAAATTGAGTGAATTGAATCAAAAACCTTCCTCTGAAGGCTGGTCGGCAGAACTGGCTTGTTGGGCTGCGTACCCGTAAAGTAAACAATTGGAAAGCCTTCCCACAGACGGCATATGAACTTGGTTGGGTGACGGGCTATTGATCTTTGAATGTGAATTTAACCGCGTTGTTCAGTTCGCAGAAGAGTTGGCGTTAGTGCAGGTTCACTGAGTGCCACGGAGTTGACAGTGAATGGTGACGGCGAAGGTGGTTGTAGAGAGACGTCTGGCCTAGACAGGACATCTGCAATGAAGTTCTGTTTGCCCTTCACGTGAAAGACGTCAAATTGCCATTCGCTTAGACGAGAAAGCTGTTTTTCCACTCTGGCAGGGTACTTGGCGATAGATGAAGTTGCGTTTCGAAGTGCGCTAACTAGTGGTGCATGATCTGTGAAACAACAAATCTGCTACTGCCAATGATGCTGATAAAATGGCGCACTGCGTCGTGGATGGCGAAAAGTTCACGGCCGAAAGTGTCGTACCTCGTTTCTACTGGTTGGAGAGTACGCGAGTAGAAACTGATAGGCTTTCGAACTTCGTCGATCTCTTGTTCCAAAGTGGCTCCAATAGCGAATTCAGAAGCATCTGTCGTGAGTAAAAATGGCTTTTCGAAATCTGGATGCGTTAGCATTGTGGCATTTGCTAACGAGTTGATGGCAAGTCGAAGTAATTCCTCGTCTTCGGATGACCAAGCAATGGAATTCTTGCTCAGTCCTTTTCGGTTCCGCAGGTGCCTGCACAAAGGATAAAGTTGTTTTGAAAGGCCTGGAAGAAACTTGCGATAATAGTTTAGTACTCCCAGGATTTTCTGCAAATCGCTCAAAGTCTTTGGTGACTTGATATTCTTGATTGAATTCGTCTTTGACGGCAACGGTTGAATACCTTGGGCCGTGATACGATGCCCTAAGAAGTCGACGGATGAAGTTGCAATCTGCGTCTTGTCACAGTTGATCTTGAGTCCGTGGTTGGATAAGCGTGAAAGGACATTTCGTAGATGTTTCGCATGAGATTCTAGATCTGGACTGAATACCATAATGTCATCGAGATATGACATACAATAAGCAGAGTCGTCGCGAAGTATGTTGTCTATGAATCTTTGAAATGTCTGAGTAGCACACTTAAGTCCAAAAGGCATGTAAAGATATTCAAAAAGGCCAAATGGAGTGATGACTGCAGTTTTCTTGATATCCTCTGGTGCTACCGGTATGTGATGGTACGCTTGTCTGAGGTCAATCACTGAGAAGAAATTGCTGCCGTTGAGTTTTTCAAGTAACGTGTTGATATTTGGAATAGGATATGCTTCAGATTTTGTCACTGAATTTAGCTTACGGTAGTCTCCACAGGCTCTGTACGGTCCGTTTGATTTTGAGACTAAGTGCAGTGGTGACGCCCATGAACTTTTCGATGGTCTGATGATTCCCTCTTCCAAAAGCCTTGAGAATTCTTCTTGGGCAGCTTTCAGCTTAGCAGGAGCCAGTGGTCGCTTCTTGAGTGCAATAGGTTGTCCTTCTGTGACGATATGATGCATCGTGTTGGAGACTCGCAGATCGGATTTGTTAAGATCAAAAAGCGATTTGTATTTTCGAAGAGCTGCTGATATCTCTGCTGAATGATGCACTGGGTTGGCTGAATGACCTGTAACTCCAAACGCTCGGAGGCAAGTGTCCAAAAGCTTTGTTCAAGTCCGGTGGAAGGGTCGATGATCTTTTGATTGGCAAGATCAACAATGAGCCGAAATTTTAGAAGGAAATCAAGGCCTATTATATTATGTGAGACCTTGGCAATGATGAAGTTGTGGGAAAATTCACGTCGTAGACCTATGTTGAGTGTGCGGTATTGGCAGCCATAAGTTGGTATGGGCTCGCCTGTAGCTGTTGCGAGAAGAACGCCTAGCGACATCTCGGCCATTGAATCACCTTTGAGAACTGAGACTGCCGCACCTGTGTCTACGATGTACTCTTCGCCAGTTTTGAAATCAAGAAGGTGCAGAAGTTCGTTTGGCTGTTTGGCCGGGTCATGCAAACAAGTAGGCTGGTGATTGCAACCGGCATTGTCTGTTCGGTTCTCTATGTGAAAAATTCGTCGTGGACGAAAAGAGTCGACAGGGATGTCGGATTGTAGTTGGCTTCTTCCCTGTCGCGCCGTTGATGCTGTTGATGTGCAGAAAGTACGGTCTTCTACTTCCTGCGCCAGACGTTTCCCGATGCTGATGCACCCTTGTACCTGCGGTCTGTTGTCCTTTCCGTCAGCTGTGGAAATTGGCACTCATTCGGAAATTCTTCGGAACGACAAAGACAAACTTGGCAAGCATAAAAAAACTTCTGGTGGTTATAACACCAGTTCTTTGGAGCATATTTATTAAATGATTGCGGAGATCTCGATCGCCGCCTACCATTATAATTTGACTTGGAAACGAATTTTGGTCGAGCATTCACATGATTTATCTCCGATTTGGTAATGGCCAATCCTTCTAGAACTTTGGCCATGTTCGCCACTGTTCTCTCTAAGGAGGAGATTCTATCATCTTGCGGGGGTGAAGAAAAGGATAATGGATTCACTTTGGGTTCCAAAACCCTATATTCTAACTCACATCTCTCAGATAAGTCATCTATAGAGAGAGTGTTGGGGAGCTGTCTGGCAAAGAGTTTTAATGTTTGGGGAAGATTGTTAATAAAAACAACCTTAGCCTCATGGTCAGAAATGTTGGTTTTATACCAACGTTTCCGTAATTCCCTCAGTATTTCTATGGGGCCAAGATTTGGCATATCTAACTGCGCATATTTGTTTATTATCTGCTCAGTTTCAGTGGGTCCAAGCAAGGATTCTACCTCGTTTTGTAGGCCCAAAATGGGATTAGGTAGCTTCCTAATGGCCTCAAGCTTAGGATAAATCCGTCGCTGCAATTCAGAAGGTAGTTTAGCAAAAACCTTTGACAGTTTTTGATGACTGTCATAATCAGGAAACGGGGAGAAAGCGGAGTCTACGCGCATAAAGAATAGCTCACTATCTCCATCCCAAACAGGAACATCAATATCTAAAATTGGACCTGACATTTTAACAATCTTACGGGATCTTAAAGCATAAATTACAAGCAATATGAAAATATATAAATATATTTTAACGAAAACGCTTACCCACAAACAGCTTCCACTGTTGCTTGATATTGTCCAGTACAAAAAACGAACAGAGGCCCGTTGGCCTTTGATAACAATGTATTATTATTTCAACACAGAACAGCGTCACTCCTTCCAAAAAAATTGAAATTGTCCTGTAGGGATGACGAACAGAGGCCCTGTTGGCCTTTAGTGCCAATGAATTATTATTTTCAACAGCAAGAATAACACACTGCTTCCAAAATTTGAAATTTTCCTTTAGGGAAGACGAACAGAGGCCTCGTTAGCCTTTGAATGCTCACACCACAAATTCACGAATATATACCCAACAAAATTTTAGAAAAGCCAGGATCAGGGTGTAAAGAAAACGCGAATGTTAGTCGATTTATCCCAAATAGATTTTCACAATCACGGTAAAGAAAACACAAATGTCAATCTATTATTATATCCTCCAATACACACCACGAATATATATATATATATATACCCAAAAAATTCAAAAGATGACCACGATTTATCCCAAATAAATGAAAAAGGAAGTCAATTTTATTTATACCAAAAAAATCAGAACAATAATCACTATCCTGGCGCGGTCACCAATTTTGTAAACGCCCCGGCTTCAAGTAAATGCCGTACGACGTTACAAACTCGGTTAAGGTGCTCTGAATAGAGATTAGTTACTGATATGGGGCCCCTTAAGAGGGCCAGTAGCTCGAAGTATTCTAAACCTTGGTGGACTCTGGTTGAGGATTTTGTCCATTAGGTTTGAGCTGTGATCATAGTTGATATGGTGTCATGCAGGATCCTGCATATTGGCTCATCTCTGGTATCTCGCATCAAAGACAGTAGGGATTGACATAACCGGTAAAGTGCAATATGCGCTGACAGCCGATCGAGCAAATACACGAAGCAGGTAGAATGCAAATGCCACAACTGACTTGCATGGTAAATTACCGTGCTTAAATAGCATGCAATGTGTGCTTGCATACTATTAGTTAAACGTCGTTTAACGTGGTTAAACGGCAATTTGCTTTTTTCTCATTGGTGCAACGTAAATAGATTTGAATTTTATTTACGCAATATGTCACCGATTGATTTGTGTCGTTACACAAACTTGATATAATGAAATTGCACCACTAAATTATCGACCTATGATTGTTTAATTGTAAAACTTATATAAATGCGAAAAATAGGCGAAACATTTACAATTGTGACGAAATAGAAATTGCTCAACCTAAATTATCTGTCGAGTTCTATTTATGCGAGAATATCGGAGTGAAGTGCTGCATATTACATTTTTTTCCCTCGTAAATGAATTGCGATTTGATTCTCGCTAATCAGTTTGACGTGGTACTCCGAAGATGACCATGGAAATTCCAAACGTTTAATTACGTGTTACTAAAGTAGTTTTGATATTTTTTTTCAACAACTGGTTAAATGGAATGAGATTGCTGCTTACTTAAAGCTTGCAAACTTGATTTACCACCACCAAATTAATCAATTATTGGTTAATTGTTTTACCAATAAACATTATGCGAAAGCTGCATTGCAAAGACATTGTGCAGCCGACATTTCCAATCAAGTCTATGTGTGCGAGACTACAACAGGTGAGAGCCGCATATCTAATTCTTATTTCCATATACATGAATAGCGGTTTTATCCCCGCTAGTCAATTTTACGTCACTTTCCCTCCATCCGCGCAATCAATTATTGTTTAATTTTATTGAATCTCTCACAGATATATACTCTCCACTATATATATACTCATATATATATATATATATATATATATATATATATATATATATATATACTATATATATATATATATATATATACTCTTCCTCTCACAACTGTCACTACAGTAAGGCTTACGCTACATTGGCGGATTGACAGGAACAGTCTGCTGCTCAATTTATATTCGGTTGCAATCATTAACGTTTTGCAAATTTCGCATCATATATATTGGTTTTACAATTAAACAATCATTGATTAAGTGGGTGATGGTAACAATACTTTTAATCAAGTTTGTGAGCTTGAATTTAAAACCAATCCAATTGTATTTAACTAGCCATCGAACGACAATGCAAAACAACTGACAATCACACAAACTGACGCATTGTGACCTTTCATGATGATTATCTAATCTATGTGGGACCACTAGTGGTGAAATCCGCCTATCTAATTTTACATTTTATATATTTTGCATTTCGGTTTGATCCACGCGCGTTAATTTGCCATTGTACTCTAATTATAACGATAGACGGTCGAAACACGTCAATAAGCGTGACTGTCGGTATATTTTATGGTGTGCCATTGGTTAAATTCAATGATATTTATTTAAAAAATCAATCTCGCGAATTCTATATCACATCCCACGCAAGAAATGATTTTATAATTTTACAGCCTATATAAATGTTGCGTATGCCTTAAAAATTTAACTTTCGATAATGCGTAGAAATTGGGCAGTTGAAATTATTTGTCAAGTTGTGAGGCTTCTATATTTGAGATAACTGTCTAATTTTGCTTTTCTTATATATGCATTGACAGTCAGTTCTCCTCCATGCTCTGTTGATAATTATGTAATTTGAAAACACGTCAGTGGGACCGACGTTACTTTGCTGTTTTTCGCCCCTTTAACTGCAATGTTGTGTGTGTTTATATCATGCTTGCAGATTTGGATTATAGAAATGTTACCCCCAGTAGCACAATCAAAATGTGTTAATTTAATAAACAATATAAAAACAGCTAAAATATGATTACGATGCGTCTTTTCCTATAAGTATCTCCAGCTAAGTATATGTATTTGTGTTGGTAATATTCATCATTGGAACACATTTAACATAATTTATTTAAAAATATTTTTACATGACTTTTTTGGATCTGCACATGATAGAATTTAATGAATAAACAATATCTGAAAATTCTTTAAATCAAGTTTGCGAGCTTGAAGTAAACACCAATCCCATTGTATCTAACCAGTCGTCGAACAACATAACAAAACTACCGCCAGCCGCAACGCACTGACGCGTTTCGACCTTCCATGATCATCATCAGAGTACGACGGCAAACTGACTATCGAGGATCAAACCGCATTGAGTATAGATAGAAGTCAAATATAGATATGCGTCTGTCACGCATACATTGAACTTGACTGGAAATGTCGGCTGCACAATTTCTATGCAGTCACGAACATTAAAATATTTGAAAATGACCGCAATGTAGACGACTTGACGGAAAACTTACTAAAATTTCTGCCTACTACAGTAGCATTAAATATTAATTTAAAAACCGACAGCTGTAAAATTGATTTTTTAAATTCATTAATACAATTGTTCTTGTTAGGCTTGTCTCAGAAAATTATTTCTTTGTTATTCTAAACGTATGTCAGGCATTTAATTAAAAGAATTGTTGCTCTGTAATGAGCGAAGATTGGTATTTTATTTTAATTGTCTTTCAAAATATGCTTTTTTGAAATGTAATACTTATAAAAAGCGGCTTCATCACTTTCCCTGGGTTAATAAGCCAATTAACCAAAATAAGAATGAAAATTATGCAAAAAATTAATGTCGATTGTTAACTATGATTTCCTTGTTTACGTGACTACGTATGTATTTCGCACAGCCTGTGTAATGTATATTTCAGAATAACTAAATGTTGTAAATTATTTATCTTATTTCGTTTATTATGTTTTAGTTAATTTTGTAGAGAAGAGAAGATACGTCACGCACACATGAAGTTGGTCAGAGAGTGATCCGTTTAATCGGCGATATTTATATGTTTCGCAGTATAGTGTTGCGCTCAAAATATAGAAGTATTTCTCGCCACCTACATATACACTAAACAATAATTCCAAAATAAATCTTTAAAATAAGAAATGTTTCAATAAAATCAAATCTGAATAGTCGGCAATGTTATCTCACAAACTTGAAGTAGTAGCAAGGCATGATTTTACCATCGTTTACTTTTAAATAGCACAACAACCACATTGTGCAATTATTTAAATCAAAGTTGCGATCTTGATATAGACTCCAATCTCATTATGTGCATACTTTTGTCAGTATAAACACAGCATTGTAGAATTACTGGAAACTCATCACGCTCTATCCAGAATGTACCGCGGTCAGTATCTGATGATTTTCCAACAAAGCCGAAACTGACCTACTGCAGGAATTGCCCTTTCCTCATTATACGATGACAATTTTATACTGACAAATTTATGAAAATAATGAGACAGGTGTTCATATCCAGATCGCAACCTTGATGCGCAGAATTGTGAGCACCGCCCGTGCAAACAAATGTTGGTTTAACCTATTAACAGTTTCGTTCTTTAGATCTAATATGATTTACCTGTCAGCAGAACCAAACATGTAAAACTCAAAGACAAAATGCGGGTTGCACTATTTTTGCTTTTATTATTAGGAGCAGGTTTTATGCCTCAGACCTACTATGTATTTCGTCGACTAAATGGAGAACAGCAAGTAAAAATATCCTCCACTCTTGCGAACTAAATTTGCATTAATATGTATGCATAATATTAAGAACTCAGGTGTTTGTGAGAAACAGTGTGACAACAGAACATATACGAAACCTGTATAGTGTGCTGACAGTGTATAAGCTACTGACATCATCAAAGCTGGCTCAGCGGTTAGAGCACCAGATTCCGAAGCAGACGTGCCCAAGTTCGAGCCCTGTCCGCGGCAAAATCTGGACTGTACGTAATGAGATCTTAATAAGGACGAAACTGGTCTACTGGATGAATTGCCTTTTCTACACTTTTCTACACTATACTGAAAAACGTAAATTCTTAATGGGTCTTGTGCTTATATCATGTTCGGAACTTTGATTATAATAAATGTAATCACACCCGCGCAACCAATGTTTGTGTAATTATATGAATGTACATTTCAATACCACTTCCCCATCTAGTGTGGTGATGTTCAGCAATGACAGATTGGAATGGTTATTTGGAAATTTGTGTCTGAATAGATGCCCTATGAGCTACACTTATGAGAGAAAAAAATAACCGAGTTATGTTAGTTAGTATGACTGAAAGTTTTGTCTAGTGTGCGGCAGGGTGGCTTAGCGATTAGAGTACCAGATTTCGAAACAGACGAGCCCAGGTTCGAGCCCTATCCGCGGCAAAATCTGGCTAGTACGCGATGAGTTCCGAGTAAGGACGAAACCTGTCTAGTGGATGAATTGCCTTTTCTAAACCATACAATTCTTAGTTTATACGGACAAAATGTAAGTACGTAACGGGTCAGGAGTTTATATCAAGTTCGCAACCTTGATTATAGTAAACGAAATACGTTGTTAAAAGTAACGATTTTATGTTTTATTTAAATATGTAAAATGGAATATCTTCTACAATTAAATGAAAAGTAATTATGTATAAGTTGTTGCGAACCCAGAAGGTAAACCAAACACAGCATGCACAGAAATTATAATCTCATGCACATCCGTTTTGTGCTTACTGGTAAATCATCAGTAGGAGCCGGTATTACGC
The DNA here is from genome assembly GCA_029291075.1 of Eudiplozoon nipponicum. NCBI lineage: Eukaryota > Metazoa > Platyhelminthes > Monogenea > Mazocraeidea > Diplozoidae > Eudiplozoon > Eudiplozoon nipponicum. The sequence continues at coordinate 39,446 of JAQBSW010006965.1, forward strand.
CCTTTAACCACTATATATTTGTGTGACTAATGGGGGATAATAGGACGGTACAATCTCCTTTGTGGGATAATAGGACGGTACAATATCCTATGTGGGATAATGGGACGGTACAATCTCCTATGTGGGACAATAGAACGGTACAATCTTCTATTTGGAATAATAGGACGATACAATATCCACACCCAAATATATAGTGGTTAAAGGGCGTAATACCGGCTTCTACTGATGAATCGCCAGTATGCACGAAATGAATGTACATGAGATAATACTTTGTGTTCATGCTGACTTTGATTTTTTTATTCTGGTCAAAACTGAACTAATTTTTAATGGGTTCGCACACCTAATACATGCTTGAATATATATTAGGTCTCCTCAACAAACAGTATTTAATTGTTATATAAATGGAAAGTAGTTAGATAAATTTTATACGAATTCAATGTATATGATTGCGCCAAAACTGCAATTGTTCAAATAAGGAAATATTTTTCTTTGTGGACATATTGTATCTTCATCTATTATAATGCAGTTTGTACTGTCAACAATGGTTTGATTCGATCTCCATGAATGTGATGACTGTAACAGTTCTGGCATCAATAAATATACATACATATTTCTGTAATGCGTATAACGTTTTGAGAATGCATATTGTTTCGTTTTTTATTACTTTACATAATAGAAAATTGGTCCTGCAAAAACTTATTAGAAGTGAGTTAACAAAAATGAATCGAACAATGGATTAACATATATTTTCATATCATTATTAGCATATAACTTTGGTTCTTTTTACATTATGTCTTGTAAACCAGATAAAGCAATATTCTCCAGTCCGATTGTAGCAATGCCAAAATTGGCAAATTCAATTAAGTTTCGATAGAGACTCAAAATAGTATTAATATCCATTAGCTAGTCTTATTGCGAGTATAAATGTATGCGTATATTTATTTATGCGTTCATGCACATTTACATGTGTTTATGTAGATAGGCATGTATTTACGTGTCTATGTGTGTATGCAGGTATGTATGTATGTATGTGTGTGTATGTATGTATATATGTATGTATGTATGTATATATGTATGTGTGTATGTATGTAAAGTATGTATGTGTGTATGTATGTATGTATGTATGCATGCATGTATGTATGTATGTATGTATGTATGTATGTATGTATGTATGTATGTATGTATGTATGTATGTATGTATGTATGTATGTATGTATGTATGTATGTATGTATGTATGTATGTATGTATGTATGTATGTATGTATGTATGTATGTATGTATGTATGTATGTATGTATGTATGTATGTATGATATGTATGTATGTATGTATGTATGTATGTATGTATGTATGTATGTATGTATGTATGTATGTATGTATGTATGTATATTGTATGTATGTATGTATGTATGTATGTATGTATGTATGTATGTATGTATGTATGTATGTATGTATGTATGTATGTATATATGTATGTATGTATGTATGTATGTATGTATGTATGTATGTATGTATGTATGTATGTATGTATGTATGTATGTATGTATGTATGTATGTATGTATGTATGTATGTATGTATGTATGTATGTATGTATGTATGTATGTATGTATGTATGTATGTATGTATGTATGTATGTATGTATGCATGTATGTATGTATGTATGTATGTATTTATGTTTGTATGTATGTATGTATGCATATATGAAATTATGTATGTCTGTATGTTCGTATGTATGGATTTATGTAGGAATTTAGGTATATATGCCGGTGTGTATGTATGTACGTAAGGATGCATGCATGTTAACCCGTATGTACGTATGATATATGTATGTATTCATGTATGCATTTATATATGCAATTATGTATGTTTGCCTGCATGTATAAATGTATATATATATGTCTTTTAAAGCATTTATCTTAGTCTGATTGTATGTATCTATGTATGTGTCTTAAGGCATATATATAGGTTTATATATATATATATGTATGCATTTATGTTTACATGCACGTATGTACGAATGTATTCTTTTATGTATTTAGGTTTATTTATTTATGTATGTATGTCTTTATGTATATATGCAGGTATGTTTGTTTGTATGTATATATGCATTTAAGTACGTACTACGTACGTATGTGTTTATGTGTGTATGCTTGTATGTATGAATATATGAATGCATGTTTTTATGTATGTATATACATAAATACGTTAGAATGTTGTATTGAAATATTTTTTTGTATCACAGTATTTCCATGTAAATCTATATTTGCATGTGTCTGTACGTATATAAGTATGTATTATGCCATGTATATATATTTTATTTGTTTTTATGTCGGTATATATAATAGGATTGGTGTACATATAAAACTGTCGAACTTGATTTTGGTGACTTATTTAACCACACGCGCAATCAGTGGCCATTTAACTTTGTATTCTCCTTTTTTATGTATGTATTTTTGCTTGTTTACATATATGTGCGTGCGAATATGTATATATGTATTTTTGCTGGTTTTACTTGCATATTTGTATTTATGTATGTTTGGGTGTATGAAAATATACTTTTATGAGTATTTGCATGTATGTCTGCTTATGTATAAGTATTTATGTATGTATTTTTCATTCTATTGATCTTAAAATTTCATATATTTATTAAAACATTTATTTCGATTTTGTCTTTATATATTAGTTTCGTGTTATGTCAACAGAAATCAGTTTATTACGTAATTCATCAATTCATATTGCTGATGGTGTTTAAACCTAGCTTGCCTTTGGTTGGGAATTTAATAGGTTTTAATTTTCATCTAATGTGCAAATTCATGTTTAAAACTATTTGATTATATTTTTTAAATATCAAGTTGGTATTTAGTCAACATATGAATACTCAAATTTATATTAAATTTTCTGTTCTTGTAACCTTGTATTAGTCAAAATTAGACAAGGCAATTTATAAAGTTGACAAGTTTTGTCTTCATTGGGAACTCATCACGTACTGGCCTGTCCGCGGCAATTTCTGGCCAGTACGTGATTAGTTCCCAACAATGTCGAAACCGTTCCATTGAATGTATTGCTTTTTCCAAACTCATCAATTCTTAGTTTATACTGGTAGATGTATGTATTTAATGGGTCAGGTGTTTTTATTGGTTGTAGTAAGTTTCAAGGTTATATCTTATTAAGCATAGTTAATAAATTTGTATAACTTTCCAATTTAATGCAGCATACATAAAAAGATTGAACAACATTGAAATAATCTATCGAAAAATATCTGATATATGGATCAAATAGTAAAAAATTACTTTGTTATTTTTCTATATATGATCAAAATTATAGCCGAATCTATAAGAAATTTATCAAATTATTCCGATAAAGTAAGTTATTTGAAATCTATAAAATATCAAGGCTTTAAATAAATCTCGAAATTTTACATATCCAATTAAAAACTCTCGCCGAATTTGTTAAAATGTTAAAATTTCTAGTTCGGAAACACTAATTCAATTCATAAGCTTTTGCAATATAGCAGATTTGCGCTCAGTAAATATATACTTACTGAACAGAATTTGCCTACACTATGCAAAATTTTGAGTGACCTAAAAAACGTTGTGCAGATAAGACTTCGAATGAAATATAAACGACATAACGTTTTAAATAAAGTATTTATTGGAGAAACTAAATCTTATAAAATATAAAGCGCAAACATGGTAAAAGATATAGAGGAATGATGCATGTCTATATCTAATTATATTAAGAATGGACAGCTTGGCTAACGTCCGTTCCTCCTCATTTATATGGCACTGACTGACAGTAAAAGGACTATTTTGTATCAATGTCACATTTAAATGCATTATTCTATCCAATATTTGTGATATATTGATATTTTAATGCACTAGAAAATTAATTCGTTATAATTAATTATTTAGCGGTTATTAGACAAAACGCTTCGTAGAAAGAGGCGTTTAAAATGTGTTTTTGAACATTCAGTCTGGTCTGGTAAGATAATAAGAAGACAACCATGCATAAGTTCATATACTGCAGAGAACTAATAGAAAGTTAGATTAACGTTGGCAAATTAAGCAAATGAAATGCATAAGAGAAAAAAATTCTTTTGAACCAATTGATAAAAAAATGTATCAAAAATGGAACGAAGAAATTAAAAGGTTGATATTTGGATTATTAAAAATTCCGACCCCGTGTATTGATTTCGCTTTAATAAATGTTTACCCACCGTGCGTTACCTAAAGATATTGGAAAAGAGTTATTAAGAAACGTGGCAGATGAAATAATAGTAACAGGCAAAATTGTCACTTTAATGCCTATCGTATTCAATAAGAGCCAAACAGTAAATTTGCTGTATTTTGTTTACTAATTATTATAAATAATAATAAGTATTAAAAAATACAATAACATGCGTAATTAAAGTACAAATTTAAAATTTCTAGAGTGCATTTTTGTTGGGTGAATGTTTCAGTAATTATTAGGCCTTAATTACCAGTGTTACTTATTGTCATTATTCATTTATGTAAATATAATTAACACCAACGAGAATCTTGCAGAGTTTCAGTTCAATTTACCAATAAAGATATTCAAGTCAACTTATTTGTTTATGAATAACTGGTAGCAAAGATAATAGCTCGGACAGAAGATCTTCACATAAAAATGGAGCAAAACTAACTTAGAGATAGAGGACAGATCGAAAGGAATTCTTTAAATCAAGTTTGCGAGCTTGAAGTAAACACCAACCCCATTGTATTTAACCAGTCTTCGAACAACATAACAAAACTACCGCCAGCCGCAACGCACTGACGCGTTTCGACCTTCCATGATCATCATCAGAGTACGACGGCAAACTGACTATCGAGGATCAAACTGCATTGAATATATATGGAAATCAAATTTAGATATGCGGCTCTCACCTCTAGCAGTCTTGCATACATTGAACTTGACTGGAAATGTTGGCTGCACAATTTCTATGCAGTCACGAACATTAACTGTTTGTAGCTT
>JAQBSW010006966.1:0-44434 GCA_029291075.1 Eudiplozoon nipponicum
TGCTTTATGATTAAGTCGTGCTTCAATGCACAATTTATTTTACAACTCAAATTAAAAACGAATAAAAACGTTTAGACTACAATATATTCATTATTTAATGAAAGCAATATAAAACATTTCACTATCAATGGTTACTTGATTAAGTTACACTACGTACACACACACACACACACACACACACACCAAGGGATACTTGATTAGCTGAAATTCTCTGGAATCACAGGGGCACGTAGGATACAGCTCCAAGTTCTGGTTTATTGTATATTTACAGCACAAGTCATCGATTTACAAATTATTTAACACAATGCCAAAGATTAATTAAATAAATTATGCAATGACAAATGTGAAAGAACTGTGCATTTACATTTTTTGCATCGAATTGCCTGTTATATGCAGCGACGGAAAAGAATTCCAACTCCTCTAGTTGATGCTTCGCATCCTGTTCAGTCAGGTTAACAGCAATAAGTCCTCAATAGCGCGGATAGGAGTTTAAACAAAGAGAAGCTAATCATCACCAGGCAACCAAACTGAATAGGACTGAGACGAATTGTAGAAACCAATGAAGGGTGAGGTGCCTGCTAAAAATAGAACGCCAGTGTACTAGGCTGAGAAATATATTTAATGCTTACTGAAAATTTCATCATCAGTGCCAAAACAAGGAAACGTCAGACCCAAACTTGTGGTGTAGATAAAAAAAACGAACATTGGTTGCGCGGGTGGTGATAACAATTATTATAATCAAGGTTGCGGTCTTGATATAAACACCTGACCCATTAATTACTTACATATGTCAGTATAAACTAAGCATTGTATAGTGTAGAAAAGGCAATTCATCCAGTAGACCGGTTTCGTCCTTATTGGGAACTCATCAAGTACTGGCCAGAATTTGCCGCGGACAGGATACGAACCTGGATGAATTGCCTTTTCTACACTATACAATTCTTAGTTTATACTGACATATGTAAGTAATTAATGGGTCAGATGTTTATATCAAGACCGCAACCTTGATTATAATAATTGTGGTGTAGATATCCAGCTTGATCATAGCTGAAAAATTACTTCGAGAATACGAAAAGCTAGAAGATGAAAGAAAGGTCCGCTGCCATACACATTTCTTTTACATAGTTACTTTGGTTTATCCTTCTGGTACTATTTAAACTAATTTGTTACTAGGTGCGCATATATATTCAATATCCACAACAAACATAAAACAATTGTATTACCAATGCGTGATGCAATGAATTATTCGATAATCTCAAAGTTCGAGTCCCGTCCACAACAAATTCTGGGCCGTAAGTGTTGAGTTCCCAATAAGGACGAAACCAGTCCAGTGTCAGTATCCTTTACAGACTCGGTATATATATTACATAGTGTGAGTTAGCGCTGAAGTCACATTGTCGTAGACTATATGATGTTAGCTTCACTATTGCAGGTTTACACATTCTTCTAGGAGATTGTACCGTCATATTATCCCACATTCTTCACACAAATATATAGTGGTTAAAGGGCGTAATACCAGCTCCTACTAATGAGTCGCCAGTAAGCACGAAACGAATGTGCATGAGATTATACTTTCCGTTTATGCTGCCTTTGGTTTGTCCTTCTGGTCACAAATGAACTAATTTGTTACTAGGTTCGCAACACCTAATACATACTTGCATATATATATTAGTTCTCCGCAACAAACAGTATTTAACTGTTATATATTGAATTGAATGATGTCATGCTTACCGCGAAATGTGATAACTGATATCGATCAAGGCCAGAGTGTATGGATTTACTGGAGTAACAGGTGTTCAGAAATTGTTGTAATTCTCAATTTCGGTGAACTATAGCATAAATTGATATCCATCATGTTGGTACCATGTACCGACTGGAAACCATAGTGTTAGTACCATGTACCTTTTCGGTACAATAATGTTGGTATCGGTTACTAACACAATAGCCATAGTGTTAGTATCCTTTACAGACTCGGTATATATATTATATAGTGTGAGTTAGCGTTGAAGTCGCATTGTCGTAGACTTTATATGATGTTAGCTTCACTATTGCAGGTTTACACATTCGTCTAGGAGATTGTACCGTCCTATTATCCCACATTCTTGACCAAATATATAGTGGTTAAAGGACGTAATACCAGCTCCTACTGATGAGTCGCCAGTAAGCACGAAACGAATGTGCATGAGATTATACTTTCCGTTCATGCTGCCTTTGGTCTATCCTTCTGGTCACAACTGAACTAATTTGTTACTAGGTTCGCAACACCTAATACATACTTGCATATATATTAGTTCTCCGCAACAACCAGTATTTAACTGTTATATATTGAATTGAATGATGTGATGCTTACCGCGAAATGTGATAACTGATATTGATCAAGGCCAGAGTGTACAGATTTTCTTGGAGTAACAGGTGTTCAGAAATAATTGTAATTCTCAAGTTCGGTGAACTATAGCATAGATTGATATCCATCATATTTGTACCATGTACTGACATGGAAAACATAGTGTTAGTACTATGTTCCTTTTCGGGACAATAATGCTGGTATCAGTTACTAACATAATAGCCATAGTGTTAGTATCCTTTACAGACTCGGTATATATATTAACTAGTGTGAGTTAGCGTTGAAGTCGCATTGTCGTAGAATATATGATGTTAGCTTCACTAATGCAGGTTTACCCATTGGTCTAGGAGGTTGTATCGTCCTATTATCCCACATTCTTGACCAGAATATATTGTGGTTAAAGGGCGTAAAACCGGCTCCTACTGATGAGTCGCCAGTAAGCACAAAACGAATGTGCATAGGATTATTTCACTTACCGTCGGCGTTCGTACATTCTGGCTGCGCTTTTGCTGACTGATTTGGAGACGACGTATTATGTTATCGATTTCATCAGAATTTGCATAGTCGTTATTTCGTTGAATTGTTTTAAAAGCATTTTTGATCAAACGTCATACTCAATCCTCAGTGGTTTCTGATCTGGTTGGATTTACTTGACAGAGCTGGAGTTCTGTCGAAAAGAAATGGCCTTTCTATACTGTGTGATATCACTGCTTTATTATATATGTATACATCCATACCTGATTCGTTTCTCGAATCAAATTATAAACACGTAAAAATGTCTGAACTAAAAATTACACGACAAAATATGTTGCAGCTAATTAATAAAATTTAAAAGGGTATATGGAATATAATTATTGCTCAAAATTTGTAAAATCATGTAAAAACGTATTTGTTGCGTAACATACTAATGAAATGTATCAGTTCTACTTACACATTGTATTCGCGTCGGCTGTTAAATTATCCCAATTCTGACGATCTGAGTAGTAGGGCAATGGAGAGATTATGAAGTCTTCCTTTGTCACCTGCTACAATTAAATATAATTAAAGATTTAAATTGAAGTTAGCGTAGAAAGAAAGTATTCATGTAATGCATGAAAAATTATATTCAAATTCAATGCAAAATTTTTAGAAATACACTAACTAGACTTTTATTAAGAAAACATTGAAATAATTGTTGCGTCATTATCACATTATTCACTTTGAGATGCTTACGGAAAATTCAATTAATTAATTTGAAATTCTACAAGAATTCAGAAGAAATGAAAAATTTTACTGATTATAAATTCGCTTCAAATTTGGAAGCAAATTACGCGAAATATTTCTACTGAACACCAAACTATCAACATGATCTAAACTTCCTTATCATGGAAAAATAGCTGAAAAATCAGACAATTTGGTAAGATTTTCATAGTAACTTTTAGATTTTACCATACCAGTAAAACATGATTAAAAATTGAATTAACATGTTTTGTGCATCGTAAGTGATTTAAGAATTTATTATTAATTTCATTTGTAAACGGCAATAACTTAGGCAATAGATTATTATTTAAAGGTAAAACAATATATTATAACTAAACCCCGAATTTTTACAACAAAATTGAGCCAATGATAGTCAACTAAATTCACAATGACAAGATTAAGCAAAACAAAACAACAGGTGCCGTTTTGATACTACAAATGTATGCAATTTGTCTCAAACTAAAACTAATCACTTGATTTACTTGCCTATTCTTAGGATTTCAGTTTTAAAAAATCACAAACCAAGTAGTTTTTATAAAAATCAGTTGAATAAATTGAACTACAAGTAATAAAGGTCATATTTCAGAGACCACACACATGCTAGCCAATCTTTTCTCCATATTAGTTACAGCTTGTCAGGACAGACAGTTAGCATAGATCAAGTGACACACAGCATTGTGTAAAATTTCATTACAACTCACTTACCAGTACACCAGTCACAGTACTTTGACTTTCTTTACCAAGTGACCCCGAAAATGAACTTGGAATTCAATCAGAAAACACAATGCTATGCCGACTTGAGCATTATATCTTGTAATATGAACGTTTATAAGTCGTATTTTACATCTTATATGAAATAAATGAATCAATTCCTTATATTTGGCTTGCGAGATTAAACTAAACACCAATCACATTGTATTTAACCAGTCACAAAACTGACGATAATTTTGCTGTTTAGGACTGGCAGGATACAATCGGTTTTGTGAGTTGTCGCTTTGCACTATCAGCTTCCATAAGGTTCGATTGATCCTCATATCTAAGCACGCATCGAGTTCGTTTTCGTGGTGGATAGGTGTTGAGTCATCCATTTCCTCTGAAGGTTTCAACATTGTTAACACTTAGCACTGAAAATTACCACCTAATCATCGTTAATTGGCGACATTTCGGAGCAGCATTTCACGATCCATTATAGGGCCTCTAATCACACAAACGGTAAACATGCTCAAAATATCAGATTTAAGCAAGCGTTGTAACCCCTTACCGAACTAATTCTATTTATATTTTCATGTTTGACTCACTAGTGGATTTAAACAAAGATTTAGGTTCAGGAACTACAACCATCAATGAGCTAAAATTTAAAAAATAAATAGATCTGTTCCGAATAGAGTTTACAGCATTTGCTCAAATCTGCTATTGTGAGCATTTTAACCGTGCGTGTGATTTGAGGCCTGATGGTGATATGGGACATGTCATAACGCAGATAAGATCGCGCCTCATTTCCAGTGGTTGGAATGAATGATGTTGAAGCCTTCGGAGGAAAGGAACGAATCCGCACCCAGCCAAAGAGAAGGCGACATCAATAGGCACCCGGAAATGAGGTTCAATCGGATGTTTCCAAACTGATAGCGCAAATCGCTGAGATTCAATATTTCAATTATTATTTCATGTGGTTACTTACTGGTTTGCAGCATGTACACCGAAATAATGCACAGCCGAATGACACAAAAGTTGATTTCCTACATTCTTTCAACAATTACTAGGATGGTGATATCAAACATACAAATCAAGTTCACGGGCAAAATATAGGCACCAATTCCTATAAATATACATTTGCCAGTATGGAATAAGCATAGCATAAGCTAGTAAAGTAACATCATTCAGCAGTATCGTGTCTATAAGTCATATAGATGTGACAGTTAGGATAGAACAAATAAATAGCACGGGGGAACCTTTTTAAATATAAGAAATCATTAACCCAGATGAAATTAATTATACGAATTTTAAACAGAACATAAAAATAAGGAGAAAGGAAAAAATTAGAAAGAAAGAAAACTTAAACGAGATATGAATAGAGAGAAATAGGGAGACATAAACGTAAATTATTACGGCACTGAGAGCTTATTTAAAATTTTTTGATAACAGCTATGGTCAATTAAAAATTAAATTTGATTCTTTCATATTTTTAAGGTACAAGAAATGAGAAATTTGTAACCGACAGCACAGTCATTGATTGTTTAGTTAAATAAATCATTTAATTGTTGCAAACACTGCAAACAAACTTCAATTTCGTGAGTGGATCGAAATTTTGCTGCTGAAATTCAAATCCTTACAAGCCACAAGGGGTGAGATAAAAATTTATATTTTGAAAAAATTCTCTTTGATCCTTGATAGATTGTTTGCCCTCGAGCTGGTAGGATAGAAATGGAAATTCACCACAAATCAATGGGTACGACGGTCTATAGTTTTAAGTGTAGAGAAGCTTTCTAAAAACGAGGTTTGAATTTCTATCAAGTCCGCAAAAATTCATTTAACAATATAAAAATGGCTGCTTCAAACAATAAAAATATTGTCATCCTTTTATTAAATTTGTAATTGAAATGCAAATGCCTACGCTTTTGATGTAAATTTTAAGCAAACTTGGTCTCTTGAAGAAGAAATCAAATTATTGCATTTGCTATTTTCCAATACTGAAAAAACATACTACGCAAATAAGCATAACTGATCATATATAAAACAGTTATACATTATTCGTTGCGAAGTATTAACTAATATACAATTGTGTATTAGGTTTTGCGTACCAACTGCCAAAATGATTCAAATAAGACGAGGAAGATATGACGAACTCATGCTTTTTTGTACTTACTAGCGACTCATCATTGAGATCCGATACTACACTCTATACCCACTATATATTTCGTCAAGTAGTGTGGAAAAACTGGACAGTAAAATTTCTTATACGAATGTGTGGTCAAGCAGTAATGGAGCTAATTTCATATAGTTTTTTTACCATGAGAATTCAAAGCCAACTTATTATACAGCGTATAAACGACATGTGTAAGGGTTACCAACACGGTAATTTGCAAAATACCAGGGCCTGTAAACGGAAACCAGGAAAATGGTTTTTCAAATTCTGAGCCTGTTGATGGTATAAACACAATAGTTTTCAAAATATCGCGCCTGTACCTTATACTAACAGAAGGAATTCCAGATGGACTAAATTTCGCTTGTTACTCTAACAAATCCATATTTTGAAAATCATTTTGTTGGTACAATTTACAGGCTCGTTATATATTATGAATAGTGAATTGGCATTGAAGTAGCATTTTTGCAGACTTTACATGAATTTAACTTCATTAATGCTTGAAGATGCATTCGTATTGGAGATTGTACTACCCACTTATCACCTCGACTGTTGAATTAACAGTAAGCAAGAAACGCATGTGTACATGAAATGATGCCATTCATTCATACTGCCTTTTGCATATCTTTTTGAGACTATCAGATATGTTCTCTTAAAAATGAAATAAATCTTGTTCACTGTTGTGTAATGAGTTTTCAGTTGTGTTCTAACTTCGAATTTAAAAGCAGACAGGTTTAGGCTATGCGTATATTCTGTGTTGTATAATGAGTAACATTGCGGATATTTTCAGAACATTATTAGCTATTATGTAGGGATTGTTCTACATCCGTTTTACTAGTGAACGCTTAAGTATTTTTATTTGCAACTATTACCGGGTGTATAATTTTACACTGCAAAATTTTTGTTCTGCTTCTAAAAAAGAGATAATGTAAAATCAATAGCTATAAAATATTATATTAGGGCTGCTTTAAAACAACCTCGAAAGCTAGACATTTGATTGCTTAACCAAAAGAAGAGATTGAACCCTTGGAAACATCGGAAGTGTATGAAAATCACATGCAATGCTTGTACTGGCATGTCTTTTGGTGAGACCATGCACTCAATCTTGGTAAATAGAGGCGAATATGGAACTGCATTTAAGAATGGACATGTTGCTAAATCTGTTCTTTCCCGTCATATAGTGGAAATATGACACACTATTCACTGAGATGATGACAGACGCATATCAATATGTATTCGTAATTGGATGACGAGATTTATTAGCCAATCTATCGAATGAAACAGCTGCTGAAAAATCGTTAGGTTCGATTTGGAATGCAGCATTAGCTAATGGTAGGAAAAGACGATTGCCAGAATTAGAATCTGAAACTAGGCCGAGTAAAGGATTAAGGACATCGCATTATGACTGGTTTATTAGTGGGCTTATAATTTAATTAATGGTTAATAAATTATTGTGAATGTAATCCTTTGAAATTTCACCCCTAACTGTTTGTTTGATTTTAAAAATCTTTTTGATTTGAACGCTTATTTAAGTGTTTCTGCCTTGTTTCATTGTATAGTTTAAGGTTTATTTAAAAAAAAAAAAAAAAAAAAAAAAAAAAAAAAAAAAAAAAAAAAAAAAAAAAAAAAAAAAAAAAAAAAAAAAAAAAAAAAAAAAAAAAAAAAAAAAAAAAAAAAAAAAAAAAAACCAATGGAAATGCGATTCTATCACACCATACTCAAATTTGCCACAAGTTGTTTTTTTCTGTGAGTATAATGTCAACCCTGAAGATGGGACTGGAAATGAGGTCTCGAGAAGTTGTAAACGTTCGGAAATATTTAATTCAATTAAAATTTCAGGAAAACTAATTGTGGTTGGTTAGGTGTGAAGGGACCGGTGAGAACCCATCAGTCAAGACTAGAGACAAACTGTGCACCTGGAAATGTAAATGAATCAAGGTCTTATAGATTTATTGTCTTACATAATTTGACGAAGGGTAATGTTGGCTTGTGGAGAAGTGACGTTTCCTACTGCAAAATTAATTCATATAAAAAAGTTCAGTTGTGAACACCATTAAGTACTTAATTAGTGCCTTATTTGGCATATTCCCCACTGGTATATATACAATTTTTAATTGGTAAATACTATATTATATTAATTATCTTGGTAACTTTTAATTTTTGAATACTGTAAAAATCTCTATTTATAAGTAAGAAGTCAATTTTATTTTATTTATGCAATATATAAAACAGTACAGAAGGGGGATATTTAATATCCTACATTCACTACCTGTGATTTAAATGCCATAATATGCGAAAAGTTACAGATTTCTCCACTGACATATACTTGAATTTTATTTGATTCTAGTTTTACGCATGTGTGTATTAGCATACGCATCAAGATTAAAAAAGCCTTTATCTAGGCATCATGGAATTATGTCATTTAGTATACAAGATTGATAGGTTCTGTGAGACTTAAAGCGATCATCTGAACTAATGCCAAACATGTGTTTCTATGGGATAACGCACATCCTCAATTCCCACCGTTCAATATAACCACTCAATTTAAAGGAGTAATTTAATGTATAATTAGTTTATATGCAGAACTAAACTGTTTGTCTTTGAGTATTTAGACATTAGGTATTACGTAATTAGGAGAATATCAGTTTAAATAGGATCATAATTGAAGACCAAAATCAGAATGAAAAAAAGTTATAATCTCATGTGCACATGCATTTAATTTTTGCAGGTGACTTACCAGTAGGAGCCGGTACCCTACAACAACTATATATTTGGTCACGAAATGTGGGACAATTGGACGGTACAACCACCTTTACGAATGTGTATTGAAGCAGTAATTGGATAAACTTAATTTGTTGGTACACTGAATAGGCTCAATATCGGGAAAATGCTTGTCTTTGCACACATTATAGGCTCGGTATATATTATATTGAATGAGCTGGCTTTTGTTAGCGTGACCGAATTTTTTACATGCAGTTAACTCTCTTACTGCTTGTATACTCGATCGTATGGGAAATTGTACGCTAATCTGTTACACATATTTTGACCAAATTAATAATGAGTAAAGGGCGAATAATTGACACCTTCTGATGAGTCGTCAGTAAGCACGAAACGCATGCGTACATGAGATTATACCTTTTGTTCGTGCTGAATTTGGTTTATCCTTCTTGTCCTATTTGAACTAATTTGTTGCTAGTTACGCAACACCTAATAAACAATTTCATATACATTAGTTCTCTGCAGCAGAAAATATGGAGTAAATAGTTGACGCTAGAATGTCGAAAGATAATTTATGGTTGCATAGAGCGTAATATGCCATATTAACCAAATTACATAATATGCGACATTTTTTCTGTGTACTGTTCAATCTCCTTTGTGAAATAATCAATGTTTGTTAATATTGTATAACAAAATCATTGACAATTGTAAATCTTCTGTTGTTTATTTTGGTGTACATACAAAATTTCAAACACAATTATACTTAAACATCTGGCTGTTGAATAAGTATGAATGATATAAAAAAATAGATCTTTGTAACATAGATGTGATTTTAAAAAGTTATGTTTAGGTTTGGTTCTTCCATATATTATCAATTTCTATAAAATTGAAACGTCTACTCAACTGTTTTTGAAGACAAACAGTCACAATAAAACTCTTTAAAAGTTTTTATACCACTTTTATTTTGTGTTATATTTTATTTTGCTTTTATTTGTTACAATACAATCAATAATTGCTGTGTTTATTCTTATTTAATATTAAGTTCGCAAATTAAGCATTTAAGGATTGTCAAAAGTAGCATAGGCTAGAGTACCAGATTGGGAAGCAGACGTGCCCAAGTTGGAGCCCCGTCAGTGGCAAATTCTAGACAGTGCGTGATGAGTTCCCAAGAAGAACCAAACCGGGCTACATGATGAATTGCCTTCTATACACAGTAAAATGGTTGATTTATTCTGACCAATGAAAGTACATAATGGCACAGGTATTTATATCAAGATTGCAAACTTGATTAAAATAATAGTTATCGCCGCCCACGCAACCAGTGTTCATTTAATTATTTAAATGTCCAATTCAATACCACTTCTCCAAGTAGTGTGTTGTATGTTCTGCAATGACAGATTGTCGATTATTAGTGGGAACTTTAGGTCAAAAGGATGCCATATAGGCTCCTAAATTAAATGCTACCAAGAAAAATTAGTAAGTAAATAACTTGAAATTATATAAATTGTGTGGTAGGGTGGCTCTGTGGTTAAAGGAACATATTCCAAAGCAGACGTGTCCAGTTTCGAGCCCTGTTAATGGCAAATTCTGGGCAATACGTGATGAGTTACCAATATGGACGAAATAGGTCTACTGGATGAATTGTCTTTTAGTGCCGCAGTGTGGCTTTGTGGTTAGGGCAACATATTCCGATGCAGACTTCCGCAGTTTCGAGCCCTGTCCGAGGAAAATTCTGGACAGTACATGATGAGTTTCCAATGCACAATGCTTGGTTTATACTGATAAATGTATGTACCTAATGGGTCAGGTGTTTATATCAAGATCGCAACCTTGATGATATTTATTATCAATCAACATGTTATCGAGATGAAGCAAAATATAATAATGCGCTAAATAAATATTGTGTATCAGAATATACCACGTGGATTTTGCAACTGTCGGTTCGATGTGCTAGTAGTAGAGAAATTGACGAAGAATTGAAACACAAGTTTTAAAATTATTTAACACAAAACGACACTGGAACAGAAGAATACATTGAAGAAAAAATAGAAATGATATCAGCCAAACTGGGAAGCTGTTTAATATATAACAGTTATATACCGTTGGTGACGAAGAACTAATGTAAATATTTAATTGTATATAATGTTCTGCACACCTAGTAACAAATTATTCAAATATGACCAGAAGGATAAACCAATGACAGCGTGGTAAGCTATTTATAAAGAATTGTCAAAAATAAGCTCCTTTTGTATTGTTTTAACCAGAAATATGCTTCATATATTAAATATTTATGTCTAATTTTGTAAGTTATCTGTCTTAGCAGTGCAGTCGATAATGAAGATATTAAGGCTAAATTTATTGCCTTGGTTTTTATTCATTTCGACAACGTTGGATTTTTTATCTGATAATATATTAATTTGTTCTCTATGTCTCTCTCTTTATATATATATATACATATATATATATAATAGTTTAATTTAAAATATATAAAAACTACACAAATTCTGCTTTTCATAATAAAATGATTTTCGAGCTCGACAAGAGGTTTATCCAATTACTTTCATAGCATTATTTAGAAAACTAATAGCTTTACACATTGCGATTCGTGGAATGCTCTAATAAAAACTTCCCACTCATTATTATACGATTAGACCGAACATTACTGAACATATTTGGATATTTAGGCTACAACTAAATTAATTTGTAAATTAAATTTTTGAGTTTTAAGTGCAATTCTTCCCTTTCCTCCTAAGGTTTCAACATCGTTCACACTAACAACTGGAAATGAGGTACGATCTAATTTTCGTTGACTGGCGACGTTTTGGAACGTTATTTACCGTTCCATCATCAGATCTCTACTCACACTCATTAATAATGCTCACAATAACAGATTCAAGCATTAAGTCATTTGCTTAAATCTGTTATTGTGGGCATTTTGACTGATTGGAGGTCTAACGATGGAATGGGAAATAAAGTTGCGAAACTTCGCCAGTCAACGAAGATTAAATCGTACCTTATTTCCAGTGGTTAGTATGAACGATGTTGAAGCCTTCGGCGTGAAAGGAAGAATCAGCACACAGCCACTACGTAGACGACCTGAATGCGTACTTGGAAATAGGGAACAATCAGATTCTTTTATAAACTGATAGTGCAAAGTGACAACCAACGAAGTAAAATCGTGGAGACTCAAAAGCTGACGCTCGCACTCCGCAAACATAGTATGTAAAAAATCAAATTAAACTTAGGAAAGTTAAACTATTTGCTAAATTTCTAACATCCATGTGTAATCAATGATAATTGTGAGCTTTAAATACGTTGTATTGATTTCGTTATAAATTTTAATCCATGAAAATCTGCGATTTTGTCTACAATTTTCTACTAGCCCACCTACGAAATGGAGAAATAAAAAGTAGTGTAAAAGTGAAATATTAAAATATGTATAATATTAAAAATATGTTTCGCCTTTGTTCCGTTGCAGTGGCAATTAATATAAAAATGAAGGACAAATTTCACGCTTGAAAGACCATGTACCCATTCATTATCAGTAATTACATAATTCTGTTGTGCATGCATTTGTGAATAAACATACTACAATGTTATAATTGCGCAAACACCGTGCAACATTTTACAATTTTGATAAAACCAAGGAAAACCAAAATAAGCTAGATAATGTCGATGTACAATAGAACAAATGGAACATAATTATTATTACATAATTTTGAAGTGTAAAATTTTTAACTACATATATAGAGACATTAATTAGCTGATTGCATACATTACGGACTCTGTAAACCGTTTTGCAGATAAAGCAAAAGAAATCTGTGTTAAACTCCGTAATAAAAACTGATTGAAACATTATTCAGTATTAAAAAGTATTTTAATGCAAAGCGAAAGCTAAATAAGGATTGAGCCCATTTTTCTGAACTAACCACATATATAGATAATACAATTAAACAATCATTGGTTGCTGCGATGGTGGTAGCAATTCTTAAACTCAAGTTTGCGAGCCTGAAGTAAACACCAATCCCATTGTAATTAACCAGTCGTCGGATAATATAGCAAAATTACCGTCAATCACACGTACTGACGCTTTTCAACCTACCATGATCATCATCAGAGCACGACGGCAAACTGACTATCGAGGATCAAACCGCATTGCATACATCTAGAAAGCAAAAATAGATATGCGGCTCTCACCACTAGTAGTCTCGCATATACAGTAATTGACTGGAAATGTTGACCGCACAATTTCTATATAGTAGCTAACAATACAATAATAAAATGTGATTGGTGCTTACTTCAAGCTCGCAAATTTGATTTAAAGACTTGTCTGCCTTTGCTTTTTACTAGGTTCCATGATTGAAATGTCTTCTTCCACATATTTATTGTTTGTTGTTTGTTAATTTTATATAATCTAAGAGTATGTCCGTTCTTGCAATTAGATGTTATGCGAGATAGTTTAGTTATCTTTAGCTCTATTCACAACTTGATCCATTATTTCCTTACATTAATAGCGACCTACTAATGTGTGAGTCAATCACAAACTTTTTAAAATCTATATGTCAGAATTATTTTAAGGATTAATAAGCATGTGAAATGCCAAAGCTATTTGGAACACTGCCATTCTGGACAATGAGCATAATCAAAACAGTCTTTCTTTACTCTGTCGGATAAATTGCTTAGCAAAATTCTTTTTGCAAAAATTTAACGGTTCTGTGATAATGGATAAAATCACCGATTTATTCTGTACGTTCAGAAATAATAACCACTCATCTTTCCTCGTACCTAAAATAATCTTTATGATAAACAACGAAAGAAGTAATGCTACTGCTAAAGTATTGCTCAATTACGTAAGGCATACAGAATTGCATGCCTGCAATGTATGTACAAAGGCTCTTCTGTGCGATTTTATGCCGATTATTTGCTTAAAGTTTTACGCACAATAGCTAGCAATGGAAAAATCAT
This sequence comes from Eudiplozoon nipponicum, assembly GCA_029291075.1. Classification (NCBI taxonomy): domain Eukaryota; kingdom Metazoa; phylum Platyhelminthes; class Monogenea; order Mazocraeidea; family Diplozoidae; genus Eudiplozoon; species Eudiplozoon nipponicum. The sequence continues at coordinate 14,127 of JAQBSW010006966.1, forward strand.
GCTCTACAGACATAAATCAGAGCGTAAATAATTTATGAAAGAGTTTTTCTTTGGTATCTGTGTTAATTGGTGTTGTAGAAATAGGTGATGTCGAAATATGGAACATAGATTAAAAAAAGACAACTGGCGTGTCGATAGAAATATCAATCAATTAAAATCAAGAATAATTTTGCCTGAGCGTGTGGAAGCATTATCATAGTAAAAGAAATAATTTATTATCAGGTTTTCACTTTTAAAAAGTTCTAAATGTTTTCCGACACAGGAAATTTCATAAATGCCGGATCTGTTCTGTGACTGACACTGATTATCCTCTGGGCAACTACATTTATGGAACAATTTCGGATACCTTTGTCGAAATCATTCGTCGGTATCCTTCATCGGTTCATAATTCAATTTGCTGTCTTTTGCGTGTGTGTGTGTGTGCGCGCGTATGTTTTCCCCGTGTGCTGTCTTTAGTATAGAATTGCTCATAAGCTATATTTTGTCCCTTGGTAACAGCACATGTGTGCAGTTTTTATTTCTGGTTGATTATTTTTAAGCCATTTCAGTCACTGTTAATGATAATAGTGATGCCGTTTGAGCAGATGTCATTTTGCTTCAGTTTATTGCCAATCTAATCGAATTATTATAATCAAGGTTGCAATTGTGATATAAGCACCTGACCCATTTGTTAATGTCAGTATGAACTAAGAATTGTATAGTGTAGAAAAGGCAATTCATCCAGTAGACCGGGTTCGTCCTTATTGGGAACTCATCATGTACTGGCCAGAATTTGCCGCGGACAGGATACGAACCTGGGCACGTCTGCTTTCGAATCTGGTGCTCTAACCACTGAGCCATCCTTCCGCACACTACATTACACACAGGGTTGCTCAGTGGTTAGAGCACCAGATTCCAAAGCATACGTGCCCCGATTCGAGCCCTGTCTGCGGCAAATTCTCAATAAGGAACGAATCGGTCTACTGGATGAATTGCCCTTTCTACAATATAAAACTATTAGTTTATATTGACATATGTAAGTAATTAATGGGTCAAGTACTTATACAGAGATCGCAACCTTGATTATAATAATTGTTATCAATGCCCATGCAACCAATGTTCGTTTAATCTGATCGAATGTTTGTTAACGTTGGTCTGAAGGGAGTTCGGGCTGGCTTGGATACAAGGAAGTTGTTTTTAATTTCTATGATTCATTGGCAGTCGAGTGGAATATCAGGTTTTCAAAATTATTGAATGTTTGCACCAGGTGCTTGTTGTTTATATAATATATAATATATATAAAGGGTTTCGTATACGTTCAAAAGGATTTCGTACTTCGCTTTTTGTAGAAATCAGACATTTGTAAAATTGACTATGGAAACCGTTTCAAATATATCTTCAGAAACAGGTGATTTTCCTGACGATGCCAGACCTTTATTAATCCATTTCTGCGCATCTAAAATCAGATGTGGTGCCAGTAAGATTTTCCAAGCAGCTTAAAACAAATAGCCAGAAACCGAAAAATAATCTTATAACTCACCTATTGTTTAATGTCGTCGACGATAAAACTGCAAGTCGTGAAAAGAATTTTTCAATCACTCCATCATCAAATAATCAAAATATTAAAAAGAAATACCACGCTTAGAAATAAAATCACGCATCACTAAGAGGAACTTAATAAAACTCTACGTTCCTTACTTCCATGCGGAAAACAAAAGCTTGTACGACAACAAAAGACATCGCTCTAAAATTAGTCAATTGTGCAAGGACAAAAAATCGAGATATTTAGCGCACTGAAACAATGCAGAAAGGATTCTTACGGCAGCCAAATCATTGCAAAATAACGTGTAGACGAACTACGAGTACTAAAATGTGTCAAAACTGCGCGATTTTCCATACCAGACAAAGATTCAGAAGTTGTTCTACTTGAAGCCGAGGCTTATATCTTGTCCATGAACTTGATAATAAATGATCGCTTAAAAATCAAACTAAAAAACTAACAGAATGGTGACAACGAATATTCAATAAAAATAGATGTTTTACGGTAAAAGCAGAGAAACATGCTTTAACTTCAGTAGCTAATTCCGAAAAAACGCAGAGCCGTGCGGGACAAATCCTGCACGTCTATACGATAAATCAAAACCTCGTGAAAACAGGACGGCCTCAGGAGTTTATTCGTTACGGCATATCATATCAATAATCAACGCACCGCAACATAAATCAATGAAGTTTATCAGAAATCTACTTCAACCACAGCGAAACGTCATAAGCAAAAACAAAATCAAAGACGATTTCGAGATATCAGATGAACTGAATGGAAAAAAGTTCCAGAAAAAATGATGTTATGTGACATTTTACTCTAATTGACGAACATTTCATTGAAAAAAACAACAACAAGCTTGGGTTACCTGATTAATATTTAGTTTCAGTATATTCCTATAGAATTTAATGAACTAAGAGGCCCCATGTAAGCATATAAAATAATTTGCAATTTAAATTTAATGCCAAATATTTTTTAAAGTCAGAAGATGTAGATATGTTAGGCAACATTACTCTTGTCTTGGCGGATGTACACATATTAAGCAATGAAGTAGTTTCAGACATCAGATTCACGCTCGAGGTCGTGAAAGAAAACATATTCCCCTACTTAGATATTCAACTCATTTGCGAAGGAAATGGTGATTTGACAATGACAATACGCGGAACTCTACTTTCACTGGACAATACGCTCATTAGAACATCAGTGTGCCATAATCGATAAAAAGTATAGCAAAACGAATTAGGAGGATTTGCTATGATCACAAAGTCGAAGAGCAGATAAGCTAAATGAGGAAAATATTGATAATGCAAAGATGTCAATATCAGTCCACGTCCGATTCAGACCACAAAGGATATCAACGGAATGCTTTCCTAAATCTACAATTGAGATTCGATCTACAAGCCTCAATAATTGCATTGTGGGGAAATCAGACCACTAATGAAAATTTTCCGTCATCACACTTAGAATCATGAAGTTGAATGCCCAGAATCAATTGCCAATGCTCAGCAAATCCTTTATAGCCTGCAAATTTTTATTTATGCGCAACGGAATATAGATTGGACGTACGAAAAAGCAACTGATCAACAGAATCCAACAAAGTTTATTTCAGAAATTGATTAAAAATATCCTGGCGCCGTCAGGAAAATTAGTTTTAATTCGAAACTGAACACAGCCAGTTTAGCGAAATTCTAAGTTCTACACAAACAAAACTGCGAAAACCATTAAACATATGCGGAACAATTCTTTATATCAAGGTTGAGAGACTGAAGTTAATACCAATCCGATTGTATTTAACCAGTCGACGAACAAAATAGCCAAACTACTACCAGTCGCACGCAAGGACAAGTTTTGACCTTCCTTGATCATCTTCAGAGTACGACGGCAAACTGACAAGCGCGGATCAAACCGCATTGCTATTATATGGAGAGCAAAATTAGATATTCGATGCTCACCTCTAGTAGTCTCGCGTACATTTTACTTGACTGTAAATTTCGGCTGCCCAATTTCGAAGCAGTCACGAACATTAAATTTTTGCAGCTTTCGCCACATATATAAATAGGTAATACAGTTAGATAATCAATGGCTTCGCGGGTGGTGGTGACAATACTTTAAATCAAGTTTGCTTGCTGTAAGTAAACACAAATACCATTTTATTTAACCAGTCGTTAATGTACGTAGCTGCACAGGCATTGTGTCGCTGACATTTTCGATCAAAATGGTTTGGCACCGTCAGGAAAATCAGCTTGTATTTGAAACTGGTCACATTCAGTTTAGCAAAATTCTAAGATCTACACAAACCAAACTGCGAAAATCTATTAAACATATACGTAGCCATTTCTATTTGACAACAAGCACACGGCCTTAACATTCACTTGTTGCATACCGATATATCATTTTATACGACTGGCCACGAATCACAAATAACAACACCAAATACAACCCTTTTTGTATTTAGATGAAGAAAAACACATATACACAAACAGCATCACTTTCATCATTAAAACTGACTGCAATTGCACAACAAGTTCAGCGATCAAAACTGCAAACTGCACACCTTGCGCGGTTACTAGGGGAACGATATAAAATTTTATGAATAATGCAGTACGAAAGATAACATACGGAGAATAAACATTCATACACGCAATAGCCAACATAGTGAAAGACTAGTTAAAAGTCAATCGCTTAATACAAGAATAACCAGATCCCAAGCATCACTATGCATTACAATAAGAATGACCCCTACAGGCACTCAGAAGCACACAAATAGACACATACCCACACGCACAGAAAATCAACACGCAATTTAACACCAACAAGAAATAGAAGTAAAACGGAAATTCAGACTAGTTCTCAATAATTTATTCAAAAGAAAACCAAGAATGTATACAAATGAATGACTATAGTGGACAGTTGAGCCATCACGAGTTAAACATATAGTTTGTTATTAAGTATTTTTCTTCTTATATATATATATATATATATATATATATATATATATATAAAGTGCGTTTATATCTATATTTATATATGTACTTGTGGCATGTAAATTTGAATAGGCCTATTTATTTATGGGTATTGTATGCAACAATTGGGCAACAGATAAAATAGAGCTGACTAACAATAATTGTAGTAAATTAGAAAAACTATAATAAAGGCTGCGATTTTGATTTAAACACCTAACCCATTAAGAGTATACATGTGTCAGTATAAACTAACGATTGAATGATGTAGAAAAGAAAATTCATCCAGTAGACCGGTTTCAACCTTATTGCAGACGTGTCCAGATTCGAGCCCTATCCGCGGCAAATTCTGGCCAGTACGTGATGAAGTCCCAATAAGGATGAAACCGGTCTACTGGATGAATTGACTTTTCTACACTATTCAATTCTTAATTTATACTGACATATGAATAATATTAATGGGCTAGGTATTTAAATCAAGATCGCAACCTTGATTATGATAATTGTTTCTCCTCTCGCGCAAACAATGTTCGTTTAAAAACCAACTTTTCTGAATGGGATAGTTCAATTTACCTTATAACTGTTTACTCAGTTTACTCTTTATTGTAAATACCGTGTTATCACTTAAATTGAATATGTCACAAGAATGTATGTCCTGAAGCGTTGAGGATCATGATATGTAAATGAGCTTAAGGGAAGAGACCCAGAATTAGATATTTTCAACAGACCTGTTAAGTTATTTGTTTCATAAAATATCAGAAACCGATATTCTTGCTTAAAATTAATTTAAATCAACACATATATCTAGAACGAGATCAAGGAGAAAATTTGTAAACAAAATAATAACGTTTTCCACGGTCGAGCGCGAAGGCGCACATTACCCACTACGTTATCCCATTGAAAGAAGGTGGAGCATGAATGTATGAGTAGTGCATTCACCAAATTATCAAAAAGGAATATGTGTTAAATTTATAACATTTACTCAATCATTGATTGCGTGGGTGGGGATAAAAACTCCGTTCCTTTAATTGGAATCTATATAGCAACTAAATTTAAAACTAACAATTCACATTCTGTCATAATAGACCAGACCAAGAAACATTAGTTATTATTTAACTGAAAATTGAGTGTAGAACGCGGCAGAGTGCTCAGTGATTAGAGAACAAGATACCGAAGCAGACATGCCCAGGTTCGAGCCTTGTCCGAGGCAAATTCAGGCCAGTACTAGATGGGTTCCCAATAAAGATGAAACCGGTCTAGTAGATGAATTGCCTTGTCAAGATTACAATTTTGTGTGGCCTTTTGACATCTATAAAGACGCTGGTGATCACGTGATCAGCTTAAAGTCTTCTGATTCTGTGCTCTTAACAGTATTGAAGGCAAAGAAGCGCGGGCTCGACGTGGCTCTGGCAAGGACTGTGAGTCAGTCACCACCACAAAACTGCAATGCTCAGAGAATCAAACAAAGGTGGCTGTATTTCACAAAGGACTAAACAGATAAAAATGCCCATTAAGGACTCCTTGATTATTTAACTGCTTAGCCAGTTAGTATGATAAACCTGAAATGTTATATTTTTCTATTCGTAGAATTGAAGAGATAAACCTTTTTCCAGCATTTTATCTTTTAAAAATATTTAGATTTCTTTTGCGAAATTTAGATTGAATGAATAAGCGTTGTAAAATTGGATGTGAGATATATTTCTATATTCCAATATTTCTATTGTATAGAATCTTCAAACGTCAGATGTACTATTTTTTGTTAGGTGTTGCGAACCTAGTAACAAATTAGTTCAGTTGTGACCAGAAGGATACGCCAAAGACAGCATGAACGGAAAGTATAATCTCATGCACATTCGTTTCGTGCTTACTGGCGACTCATCAGTAGGAGCCGGTATTACGCCCTTTAACCACTATATATTTGGGAGAAGAATGTGGGAAAATAGGACGGTACAATCTCCTAGACGAATGTGTAAACATGCAGTAGTGAAGCTAACATCATATAAAGTCAACGACAATGCGACTTCACTCACTCTATATAATATATATACCGAGTCTGTAAAGGATACTAATACTATGGCTATTGTGTTAGTAACCGATACCAACATTGTAGTACCGAAAAGGTACATGGTACTAACACTATGGTTCTCGAGTCGGTACATAGCATCAGTAGGATGGATATCAATATATGCTAAAGTTTACCAAATTTGAGAAATACAACTATTTCTTAACAAAGATTACTCCAGTAAATCGATCGATATCAAATATCACATTTGGCGATAATCATGACATCAATCAATTAAATATATAACTGTTAGTTGCTTTTTGTGGCGGTGAACTAATATATATGTAATTATGCATTAGGTGTTACGCACCTATTTACAAATCAGTGCAAATATGACCAGAAAGATAAACAAAAGACAACATGAGAGGGAATGTCATCGCAATCGTCAGCTCTGGTGGCCTGCCATGCCGGCCTGTGGTCGGGCCGCTCGCCTCGGCCACAAGTTTATTGATATGGTTTCACTACTCCAATGGATTTGCTTTGTTAATGTGGCTGACACTTTGAAAAGTAAACTTCTTAAGAATAGCCACAAACAGTAAAAAGCGTAGGTTTCTGTCTAGGTGCGACTATAATTATAGATAAAAAAGATACGAGTGAGAATAGGTTTGGTCATATCTGTTTGTTTTGTTTTATGCACCCAAACACAAACATAGCAGTTAATATAGCTGTCAGGTTAATTGCAGTAATAGATTTAAACTCCAGAGTTTCGACGAAAAAGGCCAAAAATCTGCTTGATCTGCTGAATCTGAATTCGTTGATTATAGAAATTAAGAATAAAATGTCTGAGATGCTTATATATGTCGCGAGCCATTTTGCTACTTATTGTAAGCATCTTGCTTAAAAATAATATTACATAAAAGAATTATTCACGTTTTAAAAGGAAAAGCGACCAAGTATTACTTTGGACTAAACCCACGCAGTAAACGCACCAGTATAAAGGAAAATTATATTTTATTGAGCCTCAACCTATCGAAATACAAAATTAGGACAATTGAATACCACAATTGAGGTTCATAATAGGCGTCCATTCTGGTTCAGCATAAAAGACCGAATGAGAGCAAAATATATCAACACTACTGCAATTTGATCTAATAGAAAGTACACAAATTTGTAAATTAAACAAGAATTAAATAAAGCCTAGTCATCTTTGTCATAGAAAAATGGCGAATAGACTTACGCAAAAAAACATTCACACGTAATTTACTTAGCGTAGACAAGACGAGCACACATGAGAAATTTAGTTACAAGCTTTCTCTTAACGACCTGCACATTGGAAATAGTATTTAAATATAAAATGTGAATCCATAATATAAACAAATTAACAGAAAAAGTGCTTACTTTTAGTATAACTTAGGATTAAACATCAACAGCATTAAAGCTCGAATACGAAATTCCAGAACACAATTTATTGAAATATGTAAGACTTAACTCTACTTTACTTTAAAATCATACTCAAAATATAGAAATACAACTTTTAAAAGTTGGAAATCTGAACAACAGGCTATAAAGAAACCGAAAATGTTGGACTTAATTGCGCAGAAATATCACAACCATGTTAAATTTTACCACACGGAGACATACAAACTTCCAGTCAGAAGACCGACGTGCTCATCAAAAGTGCTACATCGTTTTAAGTAAAAAATGCCAGTGCTCCAGTATAATGTGCAAAAGTAGTCTCCCATAGTTGCGATAACATTCACTGATTCAAAGACATGTAACGAACCCGACTGACGACGAAACAATCTTAGTATTGGAGCACATGTCTCGCATGTTGTCCTCACTCCTAGCCAGTTCTCATGAGGCAAAGTAAATAAGATTTTGCTTCGTCAAATCCTCCAAGGGTCTACTGTAGCCCGAGGTGCACGAGATTGACCTCCGTTTATGATATTATGTGACATTCTAAACTACCCATAAATCAGGATAAGTTTTGGGCAATTTTGTTTAAGCACTGATGAGCAAGCGATTATAAACCTGCAAAAGACTATATTAGGTGTCTTTTTAATTCATCTAGCAGGAATTCGTTAAACAATCAGCGATTGTGCGTTTGTGGTAGCCATTATTCATATCAAAGTTGCGAGCTTAAATTAAAACCCAATACAACTGTACTTAACTTGTCGTCGAACGACATAGCAAAACAACAGTCAATCACACGTACTGACGCGTTCCAATATGAATTGCAGAAGAAACATTTTGTTACAGAGATCTAATTTATATGCAAAACAGTTGTGTTAGTACCATGTACCTATGCGACAGCTAGTGACAGTATCAGGTACTGAATCATCAACCACAGTGCTGGTACTATTTACACATTCGTTATATATATTATATATAGTAATTTGGCTTTGAAATCGTATTGACGAAAACTTTAAACGATGGTAGCTTCACTACTGCAAGTTAACACATTCGAATAGGAAATTGTAACGTCTTATTTTTCCATATTCATTAACCAAATATATATTGGGTAAAGGGCGTAATACCGGCTCCTACTGATGTGTCGCCCGTAAGCACAAAACGAATGTGTATGAGATTATACCTTTCGTTCATTCTGTCTTAAGTTTATCATTTCGGTCATATTTGAATTAGTTTGTTATTTGTTGAGCAACAACTACTACATGGTTAAATATATATTAGATATCCGCCCCAAACATCATCTAACTGTTACATATTTAATAGAATGATGCCACGATTTTCGTGAAACTTGATAACTAATATCGATCAATGCCAGAGTTTATGGATTGACTGGATTAAAAGTAATTCAGAAATAGCTGTAATTATCAATTTTGGTGAACTTTAGCATACATTGAAATCCATCAATTTGGTACAATGTACCGACTAAACTGAACAACCGCGTCAGTTCCGATTCCCGAAAGCGTATCTGTATCAAAAGTGTGGAATGTTAGTCTCAAGAACCATCAGAGTTAGAAGACGCGATACAATCCTATCTCTTAAACACTGCAAAGCCGCAGGCCCCGATGATTTGCTACCAGCATTATTTAAAGATGCTGGCGAAATAATTTCACGAGCGTTGACCAAACGTTTTCATACTATATGGAATGAGAAAACCGTACCACTTGTTTGGAATGAGTCGACCATCATTCCTATCTTCAAAAAAGGCAATCGTAATTCGTGTAATAACCATCGTGGTATAAGCTTGACTCTAGTCGTATCTAGGTTATTTGCTTCGTTTTTCCTACGTCGTCTTAGCGCTTCATGTGAATCACATACAAGAGTTGACCAGGCCGGGATCCATACAGGATGAGATTGTATAGATAATATTTTAACTTTAAGGCAAGTGCTTGAACAGTGACATTTATATTACGGTCCCATAATAGTCATCTTTATAGACTTTAAGGGTGCATTTGATTCGGTGGATCTCAATGTTTTATTCTATTTTTTGTTGGAAAGCGGTGTGCCTACAAAATTTGTTAATATTATAAGCTCTCTCTACACTAATACTTCTGGTCGCGTTAAGGTCTACAACGAATTAACGCTTAACTTTACAACCGGCAGGGGTGCTCGTCAAGGTTCTCCACATTCTTAATTTTTGTTTAATTATGAAATCGATGCTATTATGAACAACACTCTTCCACATATTCAGGATTCAAGTGTGGAAGTTCTCCTGGGCGAAAAACTAGTCGATCTTGACTATGCAGAAGATACCGTAATTTTATTCGACAATTGAGATGCTGCCCAGGACACCTTGAATAGATTAACAGACGATGTTCCCTCTTTCGGATCACCCACCACTCACTCCGACGCTGCGACTGCAGAATGTAGGTGTAAACAAAATCAATAGGATTACATATTTTGGAAGCTCTATCAACAATTAAGTCAATATGTCCGGCAAGGTGAGAATACGAATCGCGAAAGCTAGAGTAGCTTTCTTGAATCTTCGTCATTTATTGACAAACTGGAGTATTTTACTCTGCCTTAAAGGTCGTGTAAACTCAGTCTTACTATACGCTAGTGAAACTTGGCGTGTTAGATTTGATGATTTAATACGCTTACAGTCATTCGATCATCGTTGTTTGAGAAGAATAGCACATGTTTGTTACCAACAACGAATAACCAACGTTGAAATCTGTAGACGTATTTTGAATCTGCCAATAAGTGCTCCTCGTTAGAAAATCAACTTTGTTGGCCAGGTCACGTTTTGCATATGCCATCAATTCAATTGCCTAGTAGAGCTCTGTTCTCTCAAAAATACCAGTTGGGCGTAAGAAAGAAGGAAGGCTGATTTTATCATGGCAAAAGTAATTGAAGTCACTTACATCAAAATTGGGTGGAATAGGAGCCTCTCGTCTGCCAGGATGGGGTCCGCGGGCGCATCATAGTTCTGGGTTAGAACCCCTGAACGATATGGCTTCGAATCGAGATTAGTGGCGATCTAGTAATTTCCTTTTCATAGTAGGGCAAATTTATCTGCGAGTTTTGGTTTGTCTATGACGTGATACAGTGAAAGCCGCAAGGAAGCTTTATTGCTGGTGTTGCCTTGCCCGAATGCTAACTTGGCTATAATGGTGTTGTGGAGAGGTTTTGTTTGCCTCATTTCTGTGAGTTATCCTGATAAATCAACTCATAGTAACTAGGTATTCCTTCTCTCTGCCTCTCTCTCATGTAAATCTTCCTAATATGTTGTCTAAAATATTATTTTTGTTTTTATTTATATATTTTTTTCACTCCTTATGGTTATATGGCAGTGAATTATTAGACACTTTTGAATTTTATTTTGCTGGATATGATGATGAGCTATATTTTTAGTACCATATACTATTGCAGTACCATAATGTTTGTATCGAGTACTGACACAATACCCGTAGTGTTAGTACCAATTTCAGATTCATTAAATATATTATATATGTTGCGTAAGCTCCAATACAGCAGGTTTACATATTTGTATAGGGGATTGTACCGTCCTATTTCCCAACATACCTCTCCCTAATATATAGTTGGTAATGATCCTAATACCGGCCAGTAAGCACGAAACGAATGTGCACGAGATTATACTTTCCGTTCATGCTGTCCTTGGTTTATCCTTCTGGTTATATTTGAACCAATTTTTACTAAATGTATAATACTTCATTCTTAATTTCAAAACGAGACGGTTTATAATTCGAAACAAAATGGCTATGTCACGCAACAGGAGAAGGCTCATGCGAGTCCAGAAAATACAAAGCAAAACTCAACAATAAAAATGGCAAAATATTTAAACAAAGAATAGTTTTCACTTTCAATAATATTCGTTCCTTTCAGCAGGATTTTGAATTAAATACTTCCTCCACTCACTAGGCCATTCAATTTTATTACTTTTTTCTCTCTTTCTTATGCAGTGTCTCCAAATCCCATTTCTCCACAAATACTTTTATTAAATTTGCACGGTACTAAAATGTAAAAAAACAATTCTGAGTAGTTGCTGTTTGAAGACCCTTATTACGGCTAGGGAGAGTCTTTGCAAAGTGTGGATGCACAAAATTCCTCTTAGACACTGGCTCTTTCTGTCAAGTTCATGGGTCGATGATCCTTTGAGCAGATCGATGGACGAATCAGAATGTGGTAATTGCTGTTCGAAATCGAATTAATAAATAATCGATTACACATGACTGAATGCACAACAACAAGATGATTTGCGTGAAAGACCACTAACCGAATTAGTGATACATAGCGGTAAACATAAGTAGAAAAGCCGGTGTAGATAATTACTGCAGCAGAGAAGGCAACAACTATTGCAGGAAGCGAGCAGAGATGACTTTTTTGGTTATAGATCCAATGTTTTACGTAGTTTGTCTACGTGAGCATGCGTTCTTATTGGTCAAGCTTATTAAATTTTGAATTTACTTTGAAAATGTAAACACCCTGGCTAGATGTTAGTGTCGTGCGACGTTACAAGAATAAAAACAAATTCTGAGATAGCAGTTACTGTGGGTGTACCTTAACAGATCCAGAAAAGCGTTCATCGTAAAATGCCTTGAATGTTTACGACTGTTGCAGTGGCGATAGATCTTAGAATTACTTCTAGGCAATTGCTCTGTTTTTCGTTTCGTTGACTTGTGTTCCTTTTGTTTGGATGCGCCAAATAAGTAGAGTTGTCGAAGCCGAATATGTGAGTTGCTGTTCTAAGAATCAGAATTCACTTGTTCAATATCTGCAGCAAAACCATGGTGGCTGCCGCACGTAAAAATCCGCTTAATAGATGATCAATTACGTATGACTGGATTTGCAGCGTCAAGAAGATTGGCTTGACTGAAGACTTGGCGACGAGATGACACAACGTGGTAAATGCAAGTCCAGAAGTCAGCGTTGGTAGGCAGTCAAGAGGACAAAGCGACATAAATCACACGTAGCGAGCAGAGCAGAAATGTGTTGCGTGGTAAACGTATCGTATTTATATTGATACGTATTCGCTTGCCATTGGTCAGCGAAAATTTTGCGCGTTTTAATTAGTTCGGCGAAGTTTAATTTAAATTTAATTTTTACAATAAGTCGGCGAATAAATCTGAGCCAGAACAATAATATCTCGGTGAAATAATTTTATAAACACCCCGGGTGCAGGTAAATGCCGTGCGACATTACAAAAGAGATTAAGATCCATGTAGGCTGAATTACAGTTAATGTGTGTGGCCCTTATTAGAGCCGGTATCGCGTTGTCCGGGGAATGTTGAGAAAGTTAGGTAGAGTAGCAATGATAGAGGTACTCCTAGGCAATTGAGGCCGGCTCTGGTTGACTGGCTGTTGTTCCTTTGTTGTGGCGTCGAAATCAGAGAGTGAGTGGCTGTGTGAAGGCTCAGAATTGTCTTGATGAAGATCTGTGGAAACACCGTTGTGACTGGCACACGTTGAGTTCCAATAAATAGATGATCGATTCGTATGCCTAGTTGTGCAGCAACAAGATAGGAGACACAACGTAAATGATGCTATTCCAGAAGTCAGCGTATGAAAACAGTCAATATGACACGAGACAGCAACACACGTATTGTACAGCAGAAATCAAACGTGCTAATGACAGGCATGGTAAATGCACCGTGCTCATATAGTTTTGAAAACAAAAGCTCGAACGATATTGGTTTACAGCAAATCTTATTTGTTTGAATTGGTGTCACGTAAATAAATTTGAATTGCATTTATGCAATATTTCGGCGAATTTTTCTATGCCGTTACATCACTTTCCTCTCTGAAAAAACGAAAAACATTCCTTTCAGCTAGGCTTGATAAGTAATGTAGAGCACAGTTAGAACATAATTAAGCAACTGGTTATTATTGTGCCCATAGCGATTAAAAAATGTACCGTAAATGCTTGGCTGGAGCATGCTTTTTGGTTGCTTCAACAATGATATAATTCCAAATAACCACTAGGAATTACTATAAAAATTGTTAGCTGTAGTGGTCGGTCATATTGCGTGACGCAAAATAGAGCAGTGTGAGATTTTGAGAGAAAGGAGTGTGAGGATTTCAAGTTGGATTGCCACTGAAGTTGCCAGGTTTAAGTTGAAAACTGGGCAGGCTGGATCGCCGTCAATGTGTTTGATTACGTCCAAAGGAGTGTGTGCTCGCCTTTGTGGTCATGATAATCGTAGAGTGTGCACTGTGCAACTGATGAAGCTGAGATATGCATTGAAAGTGGCCTGTACCGTGATATGAAGCCGATGAATACTTAGTGTTGCTACACAAGGCGTAGCTCTATGTAGCTGGTCATACTAAAATAGGCAGCGTGAGCACAGGTGTGAGCCATACATTACAACAGTACAAAGTAAAAAAATATATGTATGTAAATCAAATGGTAATTACAAACAGTCTACTCAAACATTGCTGCAGAGATGGCATAATACTGAAGAACTGTTAAAAAATGCTACGCAATTGTTAGCTAAAATCAGCTGGTTATACCACGTGATACAAGTGAGTATGAGAAAAGTAAATGAATCATGTGAGTCCGTAGAGGTCACGTCACGTGACATAGGGCACAAGTGGTGCATATATATTTAAACATTTAATACGTGAAATAACGAAAAAATAATATCAAAAGTTATCAGTTATGCATTATGCGAAGTAATCCATTGTTAGGCTGCGATTGTAGAGAGATTGAGCCTGAGTCGCCTGTAAAAGGTTGTATATTTCCAGGATCAGGTGGTTCTATAAACGGTTTTAACATGTCTAAGCTTATCGATGTCAAGTCGCACATTGAATGATAATGAAGTATTTGTGGCATTTGTTAACGAGTTGATGGCGATTCGAAATAATTCCAATAAATAATGGAGTTATTGCTAATTCCTTTTAGATTACGCAGGCGCATACACAACGGATAAAGTTGTCTTGATAATAGTTAAGGACTCCCAAAATTTTCTGCAACTTCCTTACACTCTTTGGCGATTTGATATTCTTGATTAAATTTGCCTTTGATGGGAAAGGTTGAATACCTTGTGGTTTGATACAATGCCCTAGGAAATCCACGGATGTAGTCGCAATCTGCGTCTTGTCACAGTTGATCTTTAGTCCGTGATTGGATAAGCGTGAGAGGACATTTCGTAAATGCTTAGCATGAGATTCATAGTCTGGACTGAATACCATTATGTCATCGAGATATTACAAAGAGTAAGCGGCGTCGCCGCGTAGTATATTGTCCATGAATCTTTGAAATGTCTGTGCGGCACACTTGAGTCTAAAAGACATTAAGAGATATTCGAAAAGGCCAAATGGTGTGATGACCGCAGTATTTTAAATATCATCTGGCGCTACCTTGATGTGGTGGTAGGCTTTTCTGAGGTCAATCACTGAGAAGAAATTGCTACCTCTGAGTTTTTCAATTAAGGTGTTAATATTGAAAATAGGATATGCATCAGATTTGATCACTGGATTTAAATTGTCATAATATCCACAGGCTCTGTACAATCCGTTCTGTTTGGAGAATAGGTGCAGTGGTGACGCCCAGGAACTTTTCGATTGTCTGATGATTCCCTCTTCCAATAGACTTGAAAATTCATCTTGGGCAGCTTTCAGCTTAGCAGGGGCCAGTGGTCGCTTCTTGAGTGCAATAGGTTGTCCTTCTGTGACCATATGGTGCATCAGGTTGGAGACTCGTACCTCTGACTTGCTGAGATCGAAAAGCGACTTGTGTTCTCAAAGAGCTGCCGATATCTCTGCTGAATGGGGCACTGGGTTTGTCTGAGTAACCTGTGACTCCAAACGCTCAGAGGCAAGTGTCCAAAATCTTTGATCAAGTCAGGTGGCAAAATCAAAAATGAGCCGAAATTTCAACAGGAAATCAAGGCCTATTATGTTGTATGAGATCTTGGCGACTATGAAGTTGTGAGTTAATTCACGCCGTAAATCTATGTCTTGTAAGCGATATCCGCAGCCATAAGTAGGAATGGACTCCCTTGTAGCTGATGTAGGTAAAACGCCTACAAACATGTAGGCTGTTCATTGCGAATGACATCGTGAGTTTGGCTGTCCATGTGGCATGTCAGATTCTAAGAGATTGGTTCCTAGTGGCGCCGTTGACGCCGTTGTTGCTCACAAAGTACGTTCTTCTTCTTTTTGCGCCATACGTTTCCCGATCCTAACGTTCCACTGCGCCTGTTTTCTGAGGACTGACCCGTCAACTGTGGAAGTTGGCATTCATTCCGTAATTCTGCCGATCGGCGGAGTCAGACTTGACATAAATAAGAAACTTCTAGTGATTATACCATCAGTTCTATGGGGTGTATCGATTAAAAGATTTCGGGGATCTAGATCGCCGCCTATTGTGATTTCGTGTTTTGGGATAGAAATTGAGTCGTGCACTCACCTGGTTCGGGTCAGATTTCCTTATGTATAATCCTTCTAGAACTTTAGCCATGTTTGCTATTGTCCTCTCTAAAGAGGTTATCTTATCATCCACCGGGAAATGTTAAAACGTTGACGAATTTAACTTAGATTCCAAAACTCTAAATTCTAACTCTCTCACTGAAATGTCATCTATTGAGGGAGAATTGGGGAGCTGTCTGGCAAACAATTTTAATAACCGATGAAGGTTGTTTATACAAACAACCTTAGACTCACGATCAGAAATATTGGTTTTATGCCAACGTTTCCCCAATTCCTTTAAAAACTGCGCATATTTATTTATTATCTGCTCAATTTCAGTGACTGACGAGATTTGATTCGACGCACACAGAAAACTGGCGAAATCTAACTGACACTGCGTAATTGAAGCTAGTCAAGAAGTCAGCGTAGGTAAAAATTCGATAAGATGCGAGACAGCAATTACACGTAGTGCATAGCAATAATCAAACGTGCTAATGATAAGCATGGTAAATGCAGCGTGATAAAATACTTTTGAAAATGAAAGCTCGCACGCCATTGGTTAACAGCAAATTTGGTTTTTTTAAGTTGGTGCCGCGTAAATGAAATTTGAATTTCATTTAGGCAATATATAGGAGAATTGTTTTGAGCCATTACAATTTTGTAACGACACAAATTAATTGCCGACATATTGCGTAAATTAAATTAAATTTTATTTACGTTGCACCAATGAGAATAAAGCGAAACTTGCCATTAAACAATAGTGTGCAGGTAGACTATGGCATGGCTATTTAAGCACGGCAAATTTACCATACAGTTCAGTTGTCGCGTTTGCCTTCTGCTCTGCGTTAAGTGTGCGTGCTGTCGGCTGTCATCACCTACGCTGGTTATTGAAGTGTCTTCACTTACAATTGACACCAATCTTGTTGCTGTACAACCAGCGAGACGAGCCAATTAATGCAGAACTTCAACGAAGTTTCCACATCAAGATTACAACGCAACAACAGAAGGAACCACAGCCCGAGTCAACCGAAGGCTCTAGAACATCTTTACACTGAAGGCTCTTTCTCTGCATTTGCTGCAGAACGCACGACGGGCCCTGTTGAGGGCCCTCTATCAGTATAATAACTCTGTCTATAGCACTTTAACCGAGTTTGTAACGTCGTACGGCATTTACTTGAAGCTGGGGCGTTTACAAATTTGTAAA
The DNA here is from genome assembly GCA_029291075.1 of Eudiplozoon nipponicum. Lineage (NCBI taxonomy): Eukaryota > Metazoa > Platyhelminthes > Monogenea > Mazocraeidea > Diplozoidae > Eudiplozoon > Eudiplozoon nipponicum. Next base: position 31,649 of record JAQBSW010006966.1, read on the forward strand.
CGCCCCGGCTTCAAGTAAATGCCGTACGACGTTACAAACTCGGTTAAGGTGCTCTGGATATAGATATTGTTATGATAGGGGGCCCTTAACAGGGCCTGGTCGTGCGTTCTCCGGAATTATTCCGAGTGTGAAGATGTCCTAGAGCCTTGGGTTGACTCTGGCTGTGGTTCCTTCTGTTGTTGCGTTGTAATCACGATGTGGAAAACTTCGTTGAAGTTCTGCATTAATTGGCTCGTCTCGCTGGTTGTACCGCAACAAGATGAGTCACGGATTTTGACAATTGTTGGTCAAACAAATCCAATAACCAGCGTAGGTTGTAACGACACAAATTAATGGCCGACATATTGCGTAAATTAAATTAAATTTTATTTACGTTGCACCAATGAGAAAAAAGCGAAACTTGCCGTTTAACCAATAGTGTGCAAGTAGGCATGGCATGCTATTTAAGCACGGCAATTTACCATGCAAGTCAAGTTGTGGCAATTGCATTCTACCTTACGTCACGCGTGTGCGTTCTGTCGGCTGTCAATACCTACGCTGGTGATTTGATATTTTCACCAACAATTAACTACATCCGTGACTCAACTTGTTGCGGTATAACCAGAGAGACGAGCCAATTAATTGCAGAGCCTGCACGACGTTATCAACATCGTGATTACAGCTCAACCACGGGAGTGACAACTCAACCAGAGTCCACCCAAGGCTCTAGAACATCTTCACTCTGATCAATTCAGGAGAACGCATTACCAGGCCCTCTTAAGGGCCCCCCTATCAGTAACAAATCTCTATTCAGAGCACCTTAACCGAGTTTGTAACGTCGTACGGCATTTACTTGAAGCCGGGGCGTTTACAAAATTGGCGACCGCGCCAGGATATTGATTATTTTTCTGATTTTTTTGGATATAAATCGATTAACATTTGCGTTTTCTCTACCGTGATCGTGGTCTTCTGGGAATTTTGTTGGGTATATCTATTCGTGGATTTGTGTTGAATTTTTTTGGGGGGGATAATTATAATAATACATTGTCATCAAAGGCCAACGGGGCCTCTGTTCATCTTTCCTACGTACGAAACGGCACCGTACGTACTCGACAGGCTCAATTGCGGATTTTTGGAAACAGTGACGTGTTTTGTTTTGCGCTCATTCAACTGTGGAAGCTGTTTGCGGGTAAGCGTTTCGTTAAAGTATATTTATATATTTTCATATTGCTTATAAATTTATGCTTTTAAGATTGTTAAAATGTCAGGTCCAATTTTAGATATTGATGTTCCTGTTTGGGATGGAGATAGTGAGCTATTCTTTATGCGCGTAGACTCCGCTTTCTCCCCGTTTCCTGATTATGACAGTCATCAAAAACTGTCGAAGGTTTTTGCTAAACTACCTTCTGAATTGCAGCGACGGATTTATCCTAAGCTTGAGGCCATTAGGAAGCTACCTAATCCCATTTTGGGCCTACAAAACGAGGTAGAATCCTTGCTTGGACCCACGGAAACTGAGCAGATAATAAACAAATATGCGCAGTTAGATATGCCAAATCTTGGCCCCATCGAAATACTGAGGGAATTACGGAAACGTTGGTATAAAACCAACATTTCTGACCATGAGGCTAAGGTTGTTTTTATTAACAATCTTCCCCAAACATTAAAACTCTTTGCCAGACAGCTCCCCAACACTCTCTTTATAGATGACTTATCTGAGAGATGTGAGTTAGAATATAGGGTTTTGGAACCCAAAGTGAATCCATGATCCTTTTCTTCACCCCCGCAAGATGATAGACTCTCCTCTTTAGAGAGAACAGTGGCGAACATGGCCAAAGTTCTAGAAGGCTTGGTCATTACCAAATCCGAGCTAAATCAAGTGAATGATCGACCAAAATTCGTTTCCAAGTCAAATTATAATGGTAGGCGGCGATCGAGATCTCCGCAATCCTTCAATAAGTATGCCCCAAAGAACTGGTGTTATAACCACCAGAAGTTTTTTATGCTTGCCAAGTTTGTCTTTGTCGTTCCGAAGAATTTCCGAATGAGTGTCAATTTCCACAGCTGACGGAGAGGACAACAGACCGCAGGCACAAGGGTGCATCAGTATCGGGAAACGTCTGGCGCAGGAAGTAGAAGACCGTACTTTCTGCACATCAACGGCATCAACGGCGCTACAGGGAAGAAGCCAACTACAATCCGACATCCCTGTCGACTCTTTTCGTCCACGCCGAATTTTTCACATGGAGAACCAAACAGACAATGCCGGTCGCAATCACCAGCCTACTTGTTTGCATGACCCGGCCAAACAGCCCAACGAACTTCTGCACCTTCTTGATTTCAAAACTGGCGAAGAGTTCATCGTAGACACAGGTGCGGCAGTCTCAGTTCTCAAAGGTGATTCAATGGCCGAGATGTCGCTAGGCGTTCTTCTCGCAACAGCTACAGGCGAGCCCATACCAACATATGGCTGCCAGTACCGCACACTCAACATAGGTCTACGACGTGAATTTTCCCACAACTTCATCATTGCCAAGGTCTCACATAATATAATAGGCCTTGATTTCCTACTAAAATTTCGGCCCATTGTTGAGCTTGCCAATCAAAAGATCATCGACCCCTCCACCGGACTTGAACAAAACATTTGGACACTTGCCTCCGAGCATTTGGAGTTACAGGTCATTCAGCCAACCCCAGTGCATCATTCAGCAGAGATATCAACAGCTCTTCGAAAATATAAATCGCTTTTCGATCTTAACAAGTCAGAGCTACGAGTCTCCAACACGATGCATCATATTGTCACAGAAGGACAACCTATTGCACTCAAGAAGCGACCACTGGCTCCTGCTAAGCTGAAAGCTGCCCAAAAAGAATTCTCAAGGCTTTTGGAAGAGGGAATCATCAGACCATCGAAAAGTTCATGGGCGTCACCACTGTATTTAGTCTCTAAATCAAACGGATCGTACAGAGCCTGTGGAAACTACCGTAAGCTAAATTCAGTGACAAAATCTGATGCATATCCTATTCCAAATATTAACACTTTATTTGAAAAACTCAACGGCAGCAATTTCTTCTCAGTGATTGACCTCAGACAAGCCTACCATCACATCCCGGTGCACCAGAGGATATCGAGAAAACTGCAGTCATCACTCCATTTGGCCTTTTCGAATATCTTTACATGCCTTTTGGACTTAAGTGTGCTACTCAGACATTTCAAAGATTCATAGACAACATACTTTGCGACGACTCTGCTTATTGTATGTCATATCTCGATGACATTATGGTATTCAGTCCAGATCTAGAATCTCATGCGAAACATCTACGAAATGTCCTCTCACGCTTATCCAACCACGGACTCAAGATCAACTGTGACAAGACGCAGATTGCAACTTCATCCGTCGACTTCTTAGGGCATCGTATCACGGCCCAAGGTATTCAACCGTTGCCGTCAAAGACGAATTCAATCAAGAATATCAAGTCACCAAGGACTTTGAGCGATTTGCAGAAAATCCTGGGAGTACTAAACTATTATCGCAAGTTTCTTCCGGGCTTTTCAAAACAACTTTATCCTTTGTGCAGGCACCTGCGGAACCGAAAAGGACTTAGCAAGAATTCCATCATTTCTTGGTCATCCGAAGACGAGGAATTACTTCGACTTGCCATCAACTCGTTAGAAAATGCCACAATGCTAACGCATTCAGATTTCGAAAAGCCATTTCTACTCACGACAGATGCTTCTTAATTCGCTAATGGAGCCACTTTGGAACAAGAGATCGACGGAGTTCGGAAGCCTATCAGTTTCTACTCGCGTAGTCTGCAACCAGTAGAAACGAGGTACGACACTTTCGGCCGAGAACTTCTCGCCATCCACGACGCAGTGCGCGATTTTATCAGCATCATTGGCAGTAGCAGATTTGTTGTTTTCACAGATCATGCACCACTAGTTAGCGCACTTCGAAACGCAACTTCATCTATCGCCAAGTACCCTGCCAGAGTGGAAAGACAGCTTTCTCGTCTAAGCGAATGGCAATTTGACGTCTTTCACGTCAAGGGCAAACAGAACTTCATTGCAGATGCCCTGTCCAGGCCAGACGTCTCTCTACAACCACCTACGCCGTCACCATTCACGGTCAACTCCGTGACACTCAGTAAACCTGCACTAACGCCAACTCTCCTGCAAACTGAACAACACGGTGACATTCACATTCAAGTTCAATAGCCCGTCACCCAACCAAGTTCATATGCCGTCTGTGGGAAGGCTTACCAATTGTTTACTTCACGGGTACGCAGCCCAACAAGCCAGTTCTGCCGACCAGCCTTCAGAGAAAGGTTTTCGATTCAATTCACTCAATTTCTCACCCAGGAAGCCAAGCGACTGTCCGACTTCTTACAGATCGTTTCTGGGGTCACAGACTTAGGCAGAATGTTAAAAGATGGGTCTCAGAGTGTGCTATTTGTCAGAAAAACAAGATCACACGACACACTTGTTCTAAGTTGCAAAATTTTCGGTCTACTTCTCGCCTAGCCATCGTCCACATCGACATAGTTCATCTGACAAAGGTTCAAGGTTTCAGTTACCTTCTAACTATGATCGATAGATTTACACGGTGGCCTGCGGCATTACCTCTTGGCACCATTTTTGCAGACGAAGTAACTAACGGTTTTATCTCTGCATGGATATTCAATTATGGTGTTCCCAATGAGGTCATCACGGACAGAGGCACTTGCTTCTCATCTGATCGTTTCAAAACCACCTTGCGGTACATGGGATGCATCTTACGCCAGACGACTGCTTCCATCCCCAAGCTAATGGCATGGTAGAGAGAATGCATAGGGAACTCAAAGCAGCTTTAGCATCCTCGTCCATTAATGGCAACTGGGTCGATGCACTACCTTTATTTCTGCTTGCCATGCGTTCCAGTACTCGTGAATCCATTAAAACATCTGCGTCACAACTCTTGTATGGCATGGATCTACGCCTGCCTAGTCAGCTCCCACGTCTACTACCGGCACAAGATGACCCACAAGACGAAGCTACCCGCCTTCGACTTCATTTCGGTAACATGTCCGAACAGCAGCCGAGACACACGCCTCGTCCAGTCTTCGTTCACCCACAGCTCCACAGCTGCAAGAGAGTACTCGTTCGCAACAATAATGCTGTTGCACCACTACAACCCAAGTATCGCGGTCCTTACCCGATTTTACTCAGACAGCCAAAATACTTCATCATTATGCAAGGCGCTACACCGACATCAGTAAGCATAGACAGGTTGAAACCGTTTATCGAACCGCCTGATCCTGAGAGCGTTCAACCTTCTACACACGTCTCAGGCTCCGTCTGCCCACAATCTCAATGTCCTGCTTTGTATAACGCGTAATTGATTTTTTTAAACATTAACTATCAAAATTTTTTTAACCTTACGTTATTTTTCGTATTTGTCTCACGTGGCATAACCAGCTGTTCTTAGCTAACAATTGTGTAGCATTTTTGAACAGTTCTTTGGTATTATGCCATCTCTGAGGCAATGTTCGTGTACATATTTTTATGCAGTTACCTTTGATTTTAATGTATATATTTTTATATTATAATGTATTTCTCACACATGACATCACACTGCCTATTTTGGTATGACCAGCTACTTGGAGCTAACGCTTTCGTGTAGCAACACTAAGTAGTTATCAGCTTCATATCATGGTACAGGCCACTTTCAATGCATATCTCAACTTTATCAATTGCACAAAGACCACTCTACAAATTTCATGACCACAACGTCGAGCACTCTAGCTCCTTTGGTCGTATACAAACACATTGACAACGATCCAACCTGCTTAGGTTTTAACTTAAACCTGGCAAATTCAGAGGCGATTTACCTCGAAATCTTCACGCTGCGGCTCCCAAACTTACACTGCTCTATTTTGCCTCACGTGCTATGACCGACCACTAGAGCTAACAATTTGTGTAGCAATTCCTAGTGGTTACCTGGCATCATATCATTGTTGAAGCAACCAACAAGCATATTTAAGCCCAGCACTTATGGTTCATCATATTTTTGCTTAACTTGGTTCGAACTCTGTCATGCATTTCTTATCTATCCTCGCAGAGAGGAAATTTTTTTCATTTTTTTTCGGAGAGAAAGTTTTGTAACGACACAAATTAATGGCCGACATATTGCGTAAATTAAATTCAATTTTATTTACGTTGCACCAATGAGAAAATAGCGAAACTTGCCGTTTAACCAATAGTGTGCAAGTAGACATGGCATGCTATTTAAGCACGGCAATTTACCATGCAAGTCAAGTTGTGGCAATTGCATTCTACCTTACGTCACGCGTGTGCGTTCTGTCGGCTGTCAATACCTACGCTGGGGATTTGATAGTTTCACCAACAATTGGCTACATCCGTGACTCATCTTGTTGCGGTATAACCAGCGAGACGAGCCAATTAATTGCAGAACCTGAACGACGTTATCCACATCGTGATTACAGCTCAACCACGGGAGTGACAACTCAACCAGAGTCCACCCAAGGCTCTAGAACATCTTCACACTCTGAACAATTCAGGAGAACGCATTACCAGGCCCTCTTAAGGGCCCCCCTATCAGTAACAAATCTCTATTCAGAGCACCTTAACCGAGTTTGTAACGTCATACGGCATTTACTTGAAGCCGGGGCGTTTACAGTATTGACAGCCGACAGCACGCACACGTAACGCAAAGCAGAAGGCAAACGCGACAACTGACTTGCATGGTAAATTGCCGTGCTTAAATACCATGCCATAGTAATATATGTCTTCTTGCACACTATTGGTTAACGGAAAGTTTCGCTTTTTTCTCATTGTTGCAACGTAAATAAATTTAATTTAATTTACGCAATATGTCGGCAATTAATTTGTGTCGTTACAATACTTTCCGCTCTGAAAGAAAAGGAAAAATATCCTCTCTGCGAGGCTAGATAAGAAATGTATGACAGATTTCGAACAGAGTTAAGCAAAAATATGATGTACCATAAATGCTGGGCTTAAATATGCTTTTTGGTTGCTTCAACAATGATATGGTGCCAGATAACCACTAGGAATTGCTACACAAATTGTTAGCTCTAGTGGTCGGTCATACCGCGTGAGGCAAAATAGAGCAGTGTAAGATTTGGGAGCCGCAGCGTGAAGATTTCGAGGTAAATCGCCTCTAAATTTGCCAGGTTTAAGTTAAAACCTAAGCAGGTTGGATCGTCGTCAATGCGTTTGTATACGACCAAAGGAGCTAGAGTGAGTGCTCGACGTTGTGGTCATGACATTTGTAGAGTGATCTTTGTGCAATTGATGAAGTTGAAATATGCATTGAAAGTGGCCTGTACCATGATATGAAGCTGATAACTACTTAGTGTTGCTACACGAAAGCGTTAGCTCCAAGTAGCTGGTCATACCAAAATAGGCAGTGTGATGTCATGTGTGAGAATTACATTAAAATACAAAAATATATACATTAAAATTAAAGGTAACTTCATAAAAATATGTACACAAACATTGCCTCAGAAATGGCATAATGCCAAAGAATTGTTCAAAAATGCTACACAATTGTTAGCTAAGAACATCTGGTTATGCCACGTGAGACAAATGCGAAAAATAACGTAAGGTTAAAAAAATTTAATACGTAATTTTAATGTTTAAAAAAATCAATTACGCGTAATACAAAGCAGGCAATTGAGATTGTGGACAGACGGAGCCTGAGACGTGTGTAGAAGGTTGAACGCTCTCAGGATCAGGCGGTTCGATAAACGATTTTAACCTGTCTATGCTTACTGATGTCGGAGTAGGCCTTGCATAATAATGAAGTATTTTGGCTGTTTTAGCAAAATCAGATAATGACCGCGATACTTTGGCTGTAGTGTTGCAACAGCATTGTCGTTGCGAACGAGTACTATCTTGCAGCTGCGGATCTGTGGGTGAAATAAAACTGGACGAGGCGTATGTCTCGGCTGCTGTTCAGAAATGTTACCGAAATGAAGTTGAATGCGGGTAGCTTCGTCTTGTGGGTCATCTTGTGCAGGTAGTAGACGTGGGAGCTGACTAGGCAGGCGTAGATTCATGCCATACAAGAGTTGTGACGCAGACGTTTTAATGGATTTACGAGCACGCGAACGCATGACAAGCAGAACTACAGGTAATGCATCGACCCAGTTGCCATTAATGGACGAGGATGCTAAGACCGCTTTGAGTTCTCTATGCATTCTCTCTACCATACCATTAGCTGGGGATGGTAGGCAGTCGTCAGGCGTAAGATGCATCCCATGTACCGCAAGGTGGTTTTAATACGATCAGATGAGAAGCAAGTGCCTCTGTCCGTGATGACATCATTGGGAACACCAGAATTGGATATCCATGCAGCGATAAAACCGTTAGTTACTTCGTCTGCAGATATGGTGCCAAGAGGTAATGCCGCAAGCTACCGTGTAAATCTATCGATCATAGTTAGAAGGTAGCTGAAACCTTGAACCTTTGTCAGATGAACTATGTCGATGTGGACGATGGCTAGGCGAGAAGTAGACCGAAAATTTTGCAACTTAGAACGAGTGTGTCGTGTGATCTTGTTTTTCTGACAAATAACACACTCTGAGACCCATCGTTTAACATTCTGCCTAAGTCTGTGATCCCAGAAACGATCTGTAAGAAGTCGGGCAGTCGCTTGGCTTCCTGAATGAGAAATTGAGTGAATTGAATCGAAAACTTTTCTCTGAAGGCTGGTCGGCAGAACTGGCTTGTTGAGCTGCGTACCCGTGAAGTAAACAATTGGTAAGCCTTCCCACAGACGGCATATGAACTTGGTTGGGTGACGGGCTATTGATCTTTGAATGTGAATGTCACCGCGTTGTTCAGTTCGCAGGAGAGTTGGCGTTAGTGCAGGTTCACTGAGTGCCACGGAGTTGACAGTGAATGGTGACGGCGAAGGTGGTTGTAGAGAGACGTCTGGCCTGGACAGGGCATCTGCAATGAAGTTCTGTTTGCCCTTGACGTGAAAGACGTCAAATTGCCATTCGCTTAGACGAGAAAGCTGTCTTTCCACTCTGGCAGGTTACTTGGCGATAGATGAAGTTGCGTTTCTAAGTGCGCTAACTAATAGTGCATGATCTGTGAAAACAACAAATCTGCGTCGTGGATGGCGAAAAGTTCTCGACCAAAAGTGTCGTACCTTGTTTCTACTGGTTGGAGAGTACGCAAGTAAAAACTGACAGGCTTCCAAACTCCGTCGATCTCTTGTTTCAACGTGGCTCCAATAGCGAATTCAGAAGCATCTGTCATGAGTAGAAATGGTTTTTCAAAATCAGGATGTGTTAGCATTGTGGCATTTGCTAACGAGTTGATGGCGAGTCGAAGTAATTCCTCGTCTTCGGATGGCCAAGAAATGATGGAATTCTTGCTAAGTCCTTTTCGGTTCCGTAGGTGCCTACACAAAGGATAATGTTGTTTTGAAAGGCACGGCAGAAACTTGCGATAATAGTTTAGTATTCCCAGGATTTTCTGCAGATCGCTAACAGTCCTCGGTGACTTGATATTCTTGATTGAATTCGTCTTTGACGGCAACGGTTGAATACCTTGGGCCGTGATACGATGCCCTAAGAAGTCGACGGATGAAGTTGCAATCTGCGTCTTGTCACAGTTGATCTTGAGTCCGTGGTTGGATAAGCGTGAGAGGACATTTCGTAGATGCTTCGCATGAGATTCTAAATCTGGACTGAATACCATAATGTCATCGAGATATGACATACAATAAGCAGAGTCGTCGCGAAGTATGTTGTCCATGAATCTTTGAAATGTCTGAGTAGCACTCTTAAGTCCAAAAGGCATGTAAAGATATTCGAAAAGGCCAAATGGAGTGATGACTGCAGTTTTCTCGATATCCTCTGGTGCTACCGGGATGTGATGGTAGGCTTGTCTGAGGTCAATCACTGAGAAGAAATTGCTGCCGTTGAGTTTTTCAAGTAAAGTGTTAATATTTGGAATAGGATATGCATCAGATTTTGTCACTGAATTTAGCTTACGGTAGTCTCCGCAGGCTCTGTACGATCCGTTTGATTTAGAGACTAAGTGCAGTGGTGACACCCATGAACTTTTCGATGGTCTGATGATTCCCTCTTCCAAAAGCCTTGAGAATTCTTCTTGGGCAACTTTCAGCTTAGCAGGGGCCAGTGGTCACTTCTTGAGTGCAATAGGTTGTCCTTCTGTGACGATATGGTGCATCGTGTTGAAGACTCGTAGCTCTGACTTGTTAAGATCGAAAAGCGATTTGTATTTTCGAAGAGCTACTGATATCTCTGCTGAATGATGCACTGGGGTTGGCTGAATGACCTGTAACTCCAAACGCTTGGAGGCAAGTGTCGAAAAACTTTGCTCAAGTCCGGTGGAGGGGTCGATGATCTTTTTATTGGCCTATTATATTATGTGAGTCCTTGGCAATGATGAAGTTGTGGGTAAATTCACGTCGTAGACCTATGTTGAGTGTGCGGTACCGGCAGCCATAAGTTGGTATGGGTTCGCCTGTAGCTGTTGCGAGAAGAACGCCTAGCGACATCTCGGCCATTGAATCACCCTTGAGAACTGAGACTGCTGCACCTGTGTCTATGATGAACTCTTCGCCAGTTTTGAAATCAAGAAGGTGCAGAAGCTCGTTGGGCTGTTTGGCCGGGTCATGCCAGGAAGTAGGCTGGTGATTGCGACCGGCGTTGTCCATTTGGTTCTCTATGTGAAGAATTCGGCGTGGACGAAAAGAGTCGACAGGGATGTCGGATTGTAGTTGGCTTCTTCCCTGTTGCGCCGTTGATGCCGTTGATGCCGTTGATGTGCAGAAAGTACGGTCTTCTACTTCCTGCGCCAGACGTTTCCCGATACTGATGCATCCTTGTGCCTGCGGTCTGTTGTCCTTTCCGTCAGCTGTGGAAATTGGCACTCATTCGGAAATTCTTCGGAACGACAAAGACAGACTTGGCATGAATAAAAAAACTTCTGGTGGTTATAACACCAGTTCTTTGGGGCAAATTTATTAAAGGATTGCGGAGATCTCGATCGCCGCCTACCGTTATAATTGGGCTTAGGAACGAATTTGGGTCGAGTATTCACTTGATTTAGCTCGGATTTGGTAATGGCCAATCCTTCTAGAACTTTGGCCATGTTCGCCACTGTTCTCTCTAAAGAGGAGAGTCTATCATCTTGCGGGGGTGAAGAAAAGGATGATGGATTCACTTTGGGTTCAAAAACCCTATATTCTAACTCACATCTCTGAGATAAGTCATCTATAGAGAGAGTGTTGGGGAGCTGTCTGGCAAAGAGTTTTAATGTTTGGGGAAGATTGTTAATAAAAACAACTATAGCCTCATGGTCAGAAATGTTGGTTTTATACCAACGTTTCCGTAATTCCCTCAGTATTTCCATGGGGCTAAGATTTGGCATATCTAACTGCGCATATTTGTTTATTATCTGCTCAGTTTCAGTGGGTCCAAGCAAGGATTCTACCTCGTTTGTAGGCCAAAAATGGGATTAGGTAGCTTCCTAATGGCCTCAAGCTTAGGATAAATCCGTCGCTGCAATTCAGAAGGTAGTTTAGCAAAACAACTTCGACAGTTTTTGATGACTGCCATAATCAGGAAACGGGGAGAAAGCGGAGTTTACGCGCATAAAGAATAGTTCACTATCTCCATCCCAAACAGGAACATCAATATCTTTAATTGGACCTGTCATTCTAACAATCTTACGGGATCTTAAAAGCATAAATTTATAAGCAATATAAAAATGTATAAATATACTTTAACGAAACGCTTACCCACAAACAGCTTCCACAGTTGAATGAGTGCAGAACACAGATAAATTAGTTGCTTCACAAAAAAACGTCACAGTAATTGATTCCAAAAATTGAAATTATCCGCAATTTAGCCTGTCGAGTACATACGGTGCAGTTTTGTACGTAGTAAAATTGAACAGAGGGCCTGTTGGCCTTTGATGCCAATATATTATTATTATTATTATTATAACCCAAAAAAATTCACCAGGAGTCCACGGATATATACCCAACAAAATTCCCAGAAGACCACGATCAATGTAAACTATTTTTATCCCAAATAAATGAAAAAGAAAGTCAATTTTATTTATACCAAAAAAAAACAGAACAATACTCAATATCCTGGCGCGGTCGCCAATTTTGTAAACGCCCCGGCTTCAAGTAAATGCCGTACGACGTTACAAACTCGGTTAAGGTGCTCTGGATATAGATATTGTTATGATAGTGGGCCCTTAACAGGGCCGGTCGTGCGTTCTCTGGAATTATTCCGAGTGTGAAGATGTCCTAGAGCCTTGGGTTGACTCTGGCTCTGGTTCCTTCTGTTGTTATGATGTAATCACGATGTGGAAAACTTCGTTGAATTTCTGCATTAATTGGCTAGTCTCGCTGGTGGTACCGCATCAAGATGAGTCACGGATGATGTCAATTGTTGGCGAAACAAATCCAATAACCAGCGTAGGTATTGACAGCCGACGGCACGCACACGTAACGCAAAGCAGAAGGCAAATGCGAAAACTGACTTGCATAGTAAATTGCCGTGCTTAAATACCATGCCATGATGCTGATAAATTTTACAGTACAACTAATTGCACATATATATGTGATGTGATATCTTTTTATATTGTACATTTTCTAATTTTATTATTTGATGGAACATGTGTGGTTTGAATCCAAATAAAGATATTCTATTCTATTCTATTCTATTCTATTCTACTTGCATACTATTGGTTAACGGCAAGTTTCGCTTTTTTTTCATTGGTGCAAC